>OZ035840.1:33210754-33233773 GCA_964034765.1 Knipowitschia caucasica
CTCTCTGGTCTCTCTCTGGTCTCTCTCTGGTCTCTCTCTGGTCTCTCTCTGGTCTCTCTCTGGTCTCTCTCTGGTCTCTCTCTGGTCTCTCTTTGGTCTCTCTTCAGTCTCTCTTCAGTCTCTCTTCAGTCTCTCTTCAGTCTCTCTCTGGTCTTTCTCTGGTCTCTCTTTCTCTGCTGGAGTGAATAAAACTAACCCTGATGTACAGAGAGTCCCAGACCGAGCCTTCATTGTCTGTGTCTGAACCATTTTATTATCATTATTTATTCAGTGCATTAAAGGCTCTGCTCATAGTTTCCACAGAGTAAAACCATCAGAGACATCAGCACAGACTCTAACAGTGCGGTGTGAACCTAAACAAAAGTGTGACAGCCACAGACCAGGGCCTCAGGCTTTCCACCGCAGTGTTTAGTGTTTAGTGTTTAGTGCTTTAGTGCTTTAGCTGCAGATCCATGATGTGTTTAGTGCAGGACCCAGGACTCTGTGAGGGACAGACTCTGACTCCTTAAAAAAATAAAATGACCTAAAGTGAGAGAAGATAATGATGCAGTGTTAAATCATGTTCATTTGGGGGCCACACTGACCTGCTCCTGGGGGCCCGATGAGGACCGCGAAGGCCTCCATCAGCAGGACCAGACCGATGGCGGACGAGAACTTCTCTGTCCCCACGATGGTCATGAGAACCTCGAACTGCAGCGCTCCCACCATCCCATAGGACACGCCGAAGAAGATACAGAAGACCACCAGGGTCGGGTAGTCCGAGGCCTGCAAGGAAGTTTATTTGTAAAGCACAGATCATACACATGTGTGTGTGTGTGTGTGTGTGTGTGTGTGTGTGCGCGTACACACACACAGTCATGGTGGAAGCACAGGGCTATGGTGTGATTCTTTTTAATCCAGCTAACCAGAGATGCAGAAAACAAAAAGGTAAAAGTCTGAGGCTCTGACTTAAAATGATAATTATTCTTTATTATTGTGAGGACATTGGCCATGTCCTCACAATGCTGCTGCTGCTTTATTACTGTTGTTAGTCACTTTTAGAATGATGTATTTGTTTGGATGGATGTGTTTCTGCTGCTGGACTCCTGCATTTCTCCAACAGGATCAGTATCTATGAATAATTCTTATAGAATTATATTTCATTTTGGTGATAGAGAAATAGATGGACATGTGGCTGATCTGCCCCACAGGAGTGAGCGCTGACACAACAGTTTTCCTGCAGTCTAAATGACTATATTTGTCTGTTGTTTACACTGAACACAGCAAAAACACAAGGTCAAAAGGTTCAATGCAGCGCCTGCCTGCCTGCCTGCCTGCCTGCCTGCCTGCCTGCCTGCCTGTCTGCCTGCCTGTCTGTCTGTCTGTCTGTCTGTCTGTCTGTCTGTCTGTCTGTCTGTCTGTCTGTCTGTCTGCCTGCCTGCCTGTCTGTCTGTCTGTCTGTCTGCCTGTCTGCCTGTCTGTCTGTCTGCCTGTCTGTCTGCCTGCCTGTCTGTCTGTCTGTCTGTCTGCCTGTCTGCCTGTCTGTCTGTATGTCTGTGCCCTCACCTGAGACCCCACCAGGTCCGTGACGCCGTTGAAGAGCATGGCGAAGCTGAACAGATAAACGCAGCGAGGACGAACCCACTTGAGTCCCGCGATGACGCCGCAGGTCGGCCTCGCGAACATGTCGACGAAGCCCAGGATGGTCAGCAGCAGCGCCGACTTCGTGTCCTCGTAGCCCAGCTCCTTCGCATAACTCACCACGAAGACCGGCGGGACGAACAGACCTGAGGGGAGAAGGCCAAAGCTACAGACCTGAGGGGACAAGGCCAAAGCTACAGAGCTGAGGGGACAAGGCCAAAACTACAGACCTGAGGGGACAAGGCCAAAACTACAGACCTGAGGGGACAAGGCCAAAACTACAGACCTGAGGGGACAAGGCCAAAACTACAGACCTGAGGGGACAAGGCCAAAGCTACAGACCTGAGGGGACAAGGCCAAAGCTATAGACCTGAGGGGACAAGGCCAAAACTACAGACCTGAGGGGACAAGGCCAAAGCTACAGACCTGAGGGGACAAGGCCAAAGCTACAGAGCTGAGGGGACAAGGCCAAAACTACAGACCTGAGGGGAGAAGGCCAAAGCTACAGACCTGAGGGGACAAGGCCAAAACTACAGACCTGAGGGGACAAGGCCAAAGCTACAGACCTGAGGGGACAAGGCCAAAGCTACAGACCTGAGGGGACAAGGCCAAAACTACAGACCTGAGGGGACAAGGCCAAAGCTACAGACCTGAGGGGACAAGGTCAAAGCTACAGAACTGAGGGGACAAGGCCAAAGCTACAGACCTGAAGAGACAGGGATGCAGCTACAGACCTGAGGGGACAAGGCCAAAACTACAGACCTGAGGGGACAAGGCCAAAGCTACAGACCTGAGGGGACAAGGCCAAAGCTACAGACCTGAGGGGACAAGGCCAAAACTACAGACCTGAGGGGACAAGGCCAAAACTACAGACCTGAGGGGACAAGGCCAAAGCTACAGACCTGAGGGGACAAGGTCAAAGCTACAGAACTGAGGGGACAAGGCCAAAGCTACAGACCTGAGGAGACAGGGATGCAGCTACAGACCTGAGGGGACAAGGCCAAAACTACAGACCTGAGGGGACAAGGACAAAACTACAGACCTGAGGGGAGAAGGGCAAAGCTACAGACCTGAGGGGACAAGGCCAAAACTACAGACCTGAGGGGATAAGGCCAAAACTACAGACCTGAGGGGACAAGGCCAAAACTACAGACCTGAGGGGACAAGGCCAAAGCTACAGACCTGAGGGGACAAGGCCAAAGCTACAGACCTGAGGAGACAGGGATGCAGCTACAGACCTGAGGGGACAAGGTCAAAACTACAGACCTGAGGGGACAAGGCCAAAACTACAGACCTGAGGGGACAAGGCCAAAGCTACAGACCTGAGGGGACAAGGCCAAAGCTACAGACCTGAGGGGACAAGGCCAAAACAAGGCCAAAACTACAGACCTGAGGGGACAAGCCCAAAACTACAGACCTGAGGGGACAAGGCCAAAACTACAGACCTGAGGGGAGAAGGCCAAAACTACAGACCTGAGGGGAGAAGGCTGAAGCTACAGACTCCGGTGGAGAAAGAAAGAAGAATATCTGAACTTTCTGCTCTGTTGAAATGTGGAAGTTAAGTTACTTCAAAGAAAGCTCTAATGGTTCTTTCAGACCGGAAACGCTGAAACGCACGTTCTCTAGTTTTCAGACCAGAGGTCCTGGCGCACGCCGGAAGTGCCGGAAGTAGCCGGCGGGCTCTGATGCTAACAGAATTTAGGTAGCGACAACACAGCTAAAAATAAGTGGTTAAGTTCATGAATACATGTTTGTATCTGTGTTTTGTTCTGCTGTAAGTTTGAAATAAACGGTTAAAGTGGTGAGTGATGTTTCTACATTAATTCAGTTTGGAAATGGTAGAAATTAGATTAAATTATATTGATTAACATTGAAATCTGAAAAAAAAAGCACAATTATTTTTTTTCCCTTCTGTCTGCAAATTTAGACTTTTGAATAGAAGTAAGAATGTTTTTTGGGTCTGCATATATATTTTTATCTTTATTAATGAGAGTTTTTTACCCAAATTCAGACTGAGATAGAAAAGAGAAGCATATAAATGGTAGAACAGACCGAGCACCATGACGGAGGCGGCCACTGTGTAGATGACGAAGCCTCGGTCCTTGAACACAGAGAAGTCCAACAGTTTGGCTTTGGGCTTCTTCACTGCGTCCTCTTCCTTAGCTGCAGCCTCTTGGTCCTTCTGTGAGCTCCGAGGCGGCAGCAGGGGCCTCATGACGGCCGCACACACACAGCAGTTCAGCAGGAGCCCCCCCAGGATCAGGAAGCCCCCCCTCCAGCCGTACTGGTACTGCAGCACCTGCCCCAGAGGAGACAGGCAGCACAGGGCCACGGGGCTGCCCGCCGCAGACAGACCGTTGGCCAAAGGACGCTTCTCACTGAAGTAACGGTTCAACATGATGAGGGAGGGCTGGAAGTTCAGGGCCAGGCCCAGACCTGGAGGGGGGAGGGGGGTATAAGTAAGCAATTTAATAATAATAATACCGATCAAAACGTTTCTATACCTTTCACGGTGGAATGTGCAATGCCACCCTAAAATTCTACAACATGTACGACATTTATCAACATGTATGACATTTATCAACATGTATGACATTTATCAACATCATGTTGATAAATGTCATACATGTTGATAAATGTCGTACATGTTGACAACATGTACGACATTTATCAACATGTATGACATGAAATTTGTCTCTCCCTATGGTCCAACACATGTGTATTTTCTCTGTCTGTTTTAACTGTTGATTCTCGGATCTGTGTTGGTGATTTCAATGGTTTTGTTAAGTCTCTGAGATGACTTCTGTTGTGATTTAGGGCAATACAAGAACACATTGTATTGTATATATTGTAACCATATAAACCAGATACTACTGAGACAGGGCCAACAGATGCATTTTTCTTCCATACTAACCTAGATAATAACCAGAGGAGTAAACTTTCATGATCAACGATACGATACTAGTCCTGGACATTGGTGCCAATATCAGAAATGTTATCATCTTTGATATGGTGTAATGTGATTATTTATATCATAATTTAATATCAGTGGCTCATATGAACCCAGAATGTTTACTGTCTCCTGTAATGTCCCTGTGAGCAGCTGAGGGTCGGGGACACAGGGCCTTTCTGCAGACACTAATATTAGTATAATAATGACATAGATGTGAGTCTGTGAGTCTGTAGCTTTGCCCTCGTCGTAAAGTCAAATGAAGCAGATAATAGTCTCTGTGTGACATCACCAGAACATGAGGCACTGTTTGTCTCTGAGCTCTATTTGAATGTATTTGTTTGTTCTGTGAGATGGAAGCTGCTGCAGCACTTCCTCTGGACACATGCGGCTGTTGTCATATCAACTGTTTGTAGAATTGTTTGTTTTATTGAGTAATAATGTGGAGCAGAATGAGTCCAAATGTAGGGTCTCCTTCCAGCCTCAGGGGTTGGCCTCGAGCTCCTCTGGGATCATCATTCTTGGTTCGTCTCCAGCTGAGGCCTCGCTTTATTCCAATACTCTAGAACTGTATTTAAAGCAGTGTTTATGCAGAGAATAGACCTGGAACTCATAACTGTGTTTATTAAACTCAGGCCAACATCCGCAGACTCACTGATGAATGTCCCGCTCCACATTCTGCACAGAGTGTTCTGAAAAGCACTGTATAAAACCCATGCTTTATTATTGTTTAAGATCTCAATTTCTGATTTAATTTGATTTTTTTCTACTTTAATTAGAAACAGAACAACTACGACGACACAAACTATATTTTCATCATCAATCTTCATCATTTTTGTGTAATATTTCAGTCTTTTTGATATTTAGACACAGAACTTGCATCGGCTGAAATTGGCTGAAAGTTTTCCAGTGTTTAGTTCTGGTCTGTTGGTTTTCTTTGTGCAGAACATTGACATTTTGATCAGTGTAGAATGTTCTTGAACTGTTTCATATCCAGACTCCTCCTCTTCAGATACATCACTTTTTACAGAGTTTAAATCCTAAATATTTTACTCCAATGAAAGTATTTGGATTGTGTAATATTGTCTTCTTGTGTTTCTTCATTCTTCAGTGGGTTTCCCTGTGATGTTGTGTTTTTCTCATTATGTGACATCACTTTTTACAGTGTAGACAGTGTTTTGTGTTCTGACAAACGTCTGGGAGACAGGTTTTACTGTCGATGGTAGAGATCAGTCACAAATGTATGTGATATTATAGAACAGACTCAGCATTTACCACGATGCCAGTAGATTAGGCCTTCAGATTACAAAAACCCTGTGCATTGTTAGAGTTTAACTTTATCCACAGTTTCTTCAAAGGTTCATGACATCACAAAGAACGTGAATTTCAGGTCAGTTCCCGGTGTAAGGTGGGTTTGCACTGCCTTGTGGAGATACACTATAAACCTGCACATGTGCTTCTCACGGCAGCCACAGCAATACAAGATGGCCGCCATAAAGTCAGAGAATCGCTTTAAAAGTTTAAATACGAACGAATGAAGACACAGATGTCACTTTTAATGCACTTTGAGGCGAGATGTTGATGGTTCCATGTTGATGGTTCCATGTTGTTATATGTGGGTTTTAAGAGTCAAAGTTTGGTGTAAAGTTTGGTTTAAGCAGTCACTGATTCTTGTGGAGTTGAAATTTTCCTTTTACTGACGTAGGCCAAAGACGCGTCCACACGAACACTGACCCATCATGCTTTGCTTCAGCTGCCGTGAGACCGTGAGACGCAGGTTTGACCTCAGAAACAGCTGAGGCAGTGGCAAAGCAGCGCAAACCCACGTTAAAGTGTGACATGACCCCTGCTGTGTGGGTGGGGGCTGTGACCTGACCCCCCCTGTGCGTCTTGTGGGTGGGGGCTGTGACCTGACCCCTGCTGTGTGGGTGGGGGCTGTGACCTGACCCCCCCTGTGCGTCTTGTGGGTGGGGGCTGTGACCTGACCCCTGCTGTGTGGGTGGGGGCTGTGACCTGACCCCCCCTGTGCGTCTTGTGGGTGGGGGCTGTGACCTGACCCCTGCTGTGTGGGTGGGGGCTGTGACCTGACCCCCCCTGTGCGTCTTGTGGGTGGGGGCTGACCTGTGAGGACGCCGGTGCACAAGTAGATGTGGATGATGCTGGTGGCAAAAGACGCCAAGATCATCCCCAGAGACGCCAAGACTCCTCCCACCATCATCACCGGACGACAACCAAAACGATTCACCAGGACACTGCACACGGGACCTGGAGAGACCAGAGAGACCAGAGTGAGACCAGAGAGAGACCAGAGAGAGACCAGAGAGATCAGAGAGAGACCAGAGTGAGACCAGAGAGAGACCAGAGAGAGACCAGAGTGACACCAGAGAGAGACCAGAGAGAGACCAGAGAGAGACCAGAGAGAGACCAGAGAGAGACCAGAGAGAGACCAGAGAGATCAGAGAGAGACCAGAGAGAGAGAGAGACCAGAGAGAGAGAGACCAGAGAGAGACCAGAGAGAGAGAGACCAGAGAGAGACCAGAGAGAGGCCAGAGAGAGACCAGAGAGAGACCAGAGAGAGACCAGAGAGAGACCAGAGAGAGACCAGAGAGAGACCAGAGTGAGACCAGAGTGAGACCAGAGAGAGACCAGAGAGAGACCGGAGAGAGACCAGAGAGAGACCGGAGAGAGACCAGAGAGAGACCAGAGAGAGACCAGAGAGGCGGCACGGTGGCTGAGTGGATAGCACTCTCGCCTCTCAGCAAGAAGGTCCTGGGTTCGAATCCCGGTCGGACCAGGGCCTTTCTGAGTGGAGTTTGCATGTTCTCCCCGTGTCTGCGTAGGTTTCCTCCGGGTACTCCGGTTTCCCCTACCACTAAAAATATGTCCAATAGTTCTGGCATGCGCCTCCTGTACTGGCCCCGCTCCCATCTCTGTGTGGAGTGAGAGACAAATGCCCAAAATTAACAATTGTAAACCGCTTTGAGACTCAGATCTGCAGTGAAAAGGCGGTATATAAATAAAGATTACTTACTTACTTACAGAGAGAGACCAGAGAGAGACCAGAGAGAGACCAGAGAGAGAGACCAGAGAGAGACCAGAGAGAGACCAGAGAGAGAGACCAGAGAGAGACCAGAGAGTGTATCTATATACATCTGTATATAGAGGTATACAGATTTGCTCAATCTTCAAAGAAGTGCCACTCGCTGAAGGCAGAGGCTCAAAGTGATGTCACATGTTGCATAAACAAATAATGCCAGTTTCAAAAGAGCGTTTTTCACATAAATACTTCACTGTTTACACAACAGTTCTTTCACCTGTTGTGTTTCTGTGTGAACAGTGGGGTCAAGGGTCAGCTCCTCCTCATGTGTTTCTGTCGGTCGCTCGGTCGGTCTGTTGGTTGATTGTCGTTTGTGTGTGTGTTGTGTACCTGTCCCGTAGAGCATGGCGAGCAGGATGGAGGAGATCCAGGCCGTGTTGTGTGTATGTTGTGTGTCTGTGTGTGTTGTGTTGGTTGTGTACCTGTCCCATAGAGCATGGCGAGCCTGATGGAGGAGATCCAGGCCGTGTTGTGTGTGTGTGTGTGTGTGTTGTGTGTGTTGTGTTGGTTGTGTACCTGTCCCGTAGAGCATGGCGAGCAGGATGGAGGAGATCCAGGCCGTGTTGTGTGTGTGTGTGTGTGTGTGTTGTGTGTCTGTGTGTGTGTGTTGTGTTGTGTGTCTGTGTGTGTGTTGTGTGTCTGTGTGTGTTGTGTTGGTTGTGTACCTGTCCCATAGAGCATGGCGAGCCTGATGGAGGAGATCCAGGCCGTGTTGTGTGTGTGTGTGTGTTGTGTGTGTTGTGTTGGTTGTGTACCTGTCCCGTAGAGCATGGCGAGCAGGATGGAGGAGATCCAGGCTGTGTTGTGTGTGTGTGTGTGTGTGTTGTGTTGTGTGTCTGTGTGTGTGTGTGTTGTGTTGGTTGTGTACCTGTCCCGTAGAGCATGGCGAGCAGGATGGAGGAGATCCAGGCCGTGTCGCTGTAGCCGACGCCAAACTCTCGGATGAGTTCTTTGAAGAAGACGCTGACGGCTTTGGGGAAAGCGTAGGAGAAGCCTGTGATGACGAAGCAGCCCAGGAGCACAGCCCAGCCCCAGCCTCCGTCAGGGGCCTTCACCGCCGGGCCCCCCACGTCCAGGGCCACGCCTCCCATGATCCTCTACGGCCACGCACAAGCTGCACACAGACAAGGTTAGCACAGTTCAGACACAAGGAAACTTAAAGTGTAGAAAAAAAGTGTAAAAAAAAGATAAATATTCACAGTTCATTAAAGATCAAAGACAAAATTCTCCAGTTGTTTTAACCTGGATTTAAACAGTGTCAGAATAGAAGCCTGTCTCACATTTTCAGGAAGACTGTTCCAGATTTTAGTATGAATCTGAAACACTGCCTCCTCATGTTTAATCCGGACTCTGGGACCAGCATTAGACCAGTCCCTGTGCTCCTCAAAGTCCCAGCAGGAGGCCAATCCCTGTGCTCCTCAGAGTCCCAGCAGGAGGCCAGTCCCTGTGCTCCTCAAAGTCCCAGCAGGAGGCCAGTCCCTGTGCTTCTCAGAGTCCCAGCAGGAGGCCAGTCCCTGTGCTCCTCAGAGTCCCAGCAGGAGGCCCGTCCCTGTGCTCATCAGAGTTGGTTCTTATGGCAGTATCATGGATGTTCTTTGAGAGACAGTCAGAGCTGATTTAAACTGATTGAGATAATGTTTGTGATCATTAACTGCGGCCGTCTGCTTCCTCTCAGAGACATTAGAGAAAGGATAAAGAGCAACACATGGATGAGGATGGACAGGACTTACTCTGATGGAGGAGGTCAGTGTGGGACCAGCATGCCCATGAGTCCAGCAGAGACCAGAGACCAGCAGAGACCAGAGTCCAGCAGAGACCAGAGTCCAGCAGAGACCAGAGACAGTCTGTGGAGACACACATGGTTTACTACATGAGACCCTCAGATTAACAACACTGGACTAGAACAGATATTATTCCTCGTTTAGATAAACTACACGCCCTCTGCTTTCTCCGATGTCTCTGGGGCCTCTGCTCATAAGCAGCGGTCGCTAAAATACAGCGTCCAGGGACCTCTCTCCAGATGTTGAGGCTTGATGTTCAAGAGTTGGCTTCTGTAATGCCTCTGCGTGTCACTGAAAAGGTGTTTCAAGCGACTTCCAAATGTAGCAAGGGTCTAAAGAGGAGCTGAAAAGAGGAACCACATAACCCCAGTGTTGAAATCCCTGGAATTTAGTAAAAAGTCTTGCTCCTGACGTAAAAGGCCACACATGCTACGGCCCTGTCCTACTTCCAGGATGCACTGTGTTTACCAAACTGGGCACTTGGATCTCAGGAAGTCAGACTGGTCTTTGAGTGTCCAAAAGCAACCAATGTCCTGCACTGTAGCATCAGCTCCTCATCCACGTCAAAGGGACAGACACAGTCCCTATATTTAAGGCTTAGAGCGTTCCTTTTGGATTAGCGTGCGGCTGGGTCAGGAAAGAACTCCCTTTGATGGACCATAATTTGAGCATTGTTCTTTACTCCAGGGCTAAGTTCAGTGGGAAGAAGAAAACATATCTAAACCTCCCATATCCTAAATAAAATATACACTCCAAATGAAAAATATGGGCCGGCCCAAGGTTTCTCACTTTTTTCCCACTGAGTCACTCCTTGCCAAAGCAAGAGGGTTTAGGACATCGAAGAACATACATCGCCCTGCTCCTATGGCTTCTATGGGTTTGTTTTTCTTGCATTTGCTGCGTTCAAACTGTTGTTAAGAAGTCTACAGCTTTGTAAAGACCTCAGAAACGACTGCTGTTGGGATTTAGGGCGATATACAAATAAATGTTATTAAACTGAACTGAACAAAGTTCCACAATGATGGAGACCCAGCGGAAGCAGTAAGTCCTTATTTGTTAGTTCCAGGTCTGAGGCAAGTTTCAAGTCCGGTTTCACACTAAGTAAGTGACAGTGTTGTGCCAGTTCACAGCTTTTCTGAACTAGTTCAAGTTCAGTTCATACATGCTCAAAGTGAACAGTTCACGTTCAAAGTTCACAATTTTAATTCTGAACTAGTTCAAAGTTCAGTTCATTTTACTATTTTTTGTGAAAGTCAAATAAATACTTTTTTTTCACACTACGAGCTATATATGTCCTGTACACCCACAGGAGGAGAGCCTTATGACCACAAAACAGACAAGATTTACATGGTTTTCAATGGGAGCCAAACGGAGTTGTTCCATCTCTGCTCATAAACTACAGACAGTAATGCGCTGCAGTGCGTGTGTCTATACTTTATGTCAAATGTAAACGGTGTAAACTTTGTCGCTAACTCACCCTGTGTTTTCATCACGACTCGGGCACATGTGAAAAGCACCAGCTCACAGCGCCGCACCGCAACACGGAGTCGGGGTGCGTTCACAGACGGTGGAAACCGTAGGAATTTTTAGATTTCGGCGGAAAAAGTGCGGTAATACAGGAGGGAGGAACTTTCTCTCGTTGCGTTTCAAAAGAGAAAACAGATTCCAACGTTCATAGTGATGTCTGCCGTTCATGACACATAAAATGAACTAATTCACGTTCAAGTTCTTTTAAAAAAAATGTGTTGCGTTCAGTTCAACGTTCACGAAAAAATGAGCGTGTTCAATGAACGCGTTATTTTGAACTCGTTCACGCACAACACTGGTAAGTGAGTAATCTGTAATTACAGTATATACCGCCTGACATGTTCCACTCAGATCTGGACATGTACCAACACGTTATGAATGTGGTTAACTGTTGATTCTCTGATCTGTGTTGGAGAATTCAGCAGTTTTGTAAAGTCTCTGAGATAAAACTGTTGTGATTCAGGACGATACAAGAACAGATTGAGTTGAACCTTCATCCCCCACAGGAAACGACTCAGTGCAGTCAGGACGGGTTCATGGCTGTTACTGAAGTCTCTGGTGCGATGACGGGTCCAGGATGTGAGGACTCAGACTTAGACTGGAGCTGAGTCATAGTGACTGTGGCTCATGATGAACTCGGAGCTCACAGAACCCTAAACTCTAAAGCTGATGTTTATGTTTGTAGATGTAAGAATGTGTCGCAGCCTGTTCCTGGGACAGAGAGAGAACTATGGATGAAAGTACTGAGCTTTATCCTGTCTGTTTTGTCTTTTTATGCTGTTTTTTCTGTTATATTATGTTTTTATTTAGGTCCTGAATCTGCAGCCTGTCCATGGGATTGGACCGCCCCAAGGTTTCTCACTTCTGATGCTGCAGGGTCTACGGACTGTGATCTTTAAGGACATTTATAGACATTAATTAACATTTATCAACAGTAGCCATCCTGCTCACTATGGACCAATGGCTCTTTGTGTTTGTTATTATTGTATTTCTTATGTTTGAACTTCTCTGATCTGTTGTTGGGAAATCGACAATTTTGTGAAGTCCTCCAAACCGACTGCCTATGACCCCGACCTATAGGGGGCGCCCATGTCCATGATACATAGAAAAGACAAAAGCAGAGGCCACAGGCTGACTCTCTGTGTGGAGCATAAAGAACCTCAGAGGACAGAGCCACAACACACTGCTCTAAAAGATCCAGAAGTAGATCCAGAAGTAGATCCAGCCTCAAACAGCAGAACAAAACATAAAGAACAAAACAACAGTGAGAGCCAGATCTGAGCCCAATCAGGAAATCTGGATAAATCTGCTGATTCAGAGAAATCAGTCGTAGAAGAAGATTATCTGTGACCGTAAACTCGTTAATCACCAACACAGTCTGAGGTTTCTCACGTACACTGCATTTATTATTCTACATTTATTATTTTGGTCAGAGTTCGGGTTCTCGGTTCATTGAGTGTTCAGTGTCATAACAAACATCACATTCACCTGGAACTGTTGTATTCTCTGATCTGGATTTTGTAAAGTCTCTGAGAAACTACTCAGCGATACAAGAATACATTGAATTGGCTTTAAACCTAAACAGGATTAGGCTGAAGCTCATTAGGTCGAAGCCCACTGTGACCATATTGTACAAAGATCTTGGTCATAAAGATTCTTTCTCTCCAAACCTTTGAATGATTTCACCTGGAACTGGATCAAAGTAAATACCAACAGCTTCAGCAGCAGGTTTTCTTTAGTCCTTCTAAATTAGGTCAAAATAAACAAACATGTTTTGGTCGACTACGACACCTTCACCCGATGAACCTGCTCCTCGGGGGGTGGGGTGGGGGGTGTTGTCTGAGGACCTGTGTGGGGCCCAGAGTGCAGTCCTCTGTCTCCAGGACACAGACATCTGCAAAGCAACACCAGGAATGTGACACCAGCACAAACACAGAGACATGGACCCCCGCTGGCAACACCATGTGGGATTTTCTGCTTCTATTCTGAGAACATATGGGCTTTGAACCCACAGTTTACAGATGATATCAGTATTAATACATGAAAGCGATTCTGTCCTCATCCTTCAGATCTACTTAAAATGCTGAATTGTACACAGTACACTTTGCACCAGCCCCTCACTGATTCTCCTGCAGGTGGTGAGTCCACAGGAGCTGAGATCTTTCAGCGGGAGCTTCAGGCAAAGTGGGGTTAAGTGTCTTGCTCAAGGACACAACGACAGCTGTCATCAGAGGGAGTCGTGAAGTAGGTCTTATGGTGGGCTCGAACCCACAACCTTCAGGCCCAAAGGCCAATGCTCTACCAACTGAGCTACTGCCGCCCCCAAATGGGAAACTCTTCTCTATAAAACATTTCGATTCATTCATCTTTCATTGATCTAACTCTGAGTCTGTTTGTGGTCATGGCGGCGGCCGTCAGAGCTCCAGGCCACACAACATTATTGCCAATATTCTTTGGAGACAAATGCAATATTCTCTGGTGCAGCCCGTCAGTCCAGGCCGTGGGCGACCACACAGACTGAGGTGCTAACCACTCTCCCACTTGTGGACACTAATAGCATGTGCAGAGCTGTATTCAGGGCTAACATGTCGTTCACATGGATTTGGCTCCTTGGCCTTTGACATGATGGAGAGGGGTCTGACCGGTCCAGTCTGGTTCTATCGACTGGACATAAATCAGATCCAGACCAGACCTCGGACCACACCACATTAATTACAGTCTGTCTCTGCTCCTTCATCGTGAACCACTGAGCATTACATTACTAGAATGTTCTGGAAACAGTAGCGAGTCCTGAGTATCTCTGGAACAGTTGTTTTGTGTTTTACAATGGTTGTGTTTCTTTCTTTTGTAAATGTTCCTGCAGTTTAGTGTTCATGGTGTTCACTGATCCAGACCAGAGCAGAGACGATGGTCCCAGCTCAAGAGGAATCCACTGGTGGAATGTTAACGTTTTATAGTAAAGCATTCAGAATTTCACTCTGAACCAGAGCAGAGAAACTGGTGCGACCAGAGGAAGCACCTGCTGCACTTTATTACCGTTAGTAACTTTTAGAATGATGTATTTATTGTTTGGATGTGTTTCTGCTGCTGGACTCCTGCATTTCTTCTTCTACTTAGATAAATGTATCCATCCATCTCTAAGTCCACTCCAACGCTAACCTTGAAGTACTATTTCTCATTCCTGCGTCAAATCCCAATCGGCTTGAAGGCATTTTTGTAATCTTGCCAACGCCACATAATAAAACAGCAGAAGAAGAATCCTTTTAATGTATTTGAAGCCGGTGCCAGGTTATGTCCACAGCATTAAAATACTGTTGTCATCTGAGAGAGGTGCCCTTATCTCCTTCAGTCAACAAGCAACTCCCAGAGCTAAAACTAGAACAACTACTTCACCTTAAAGCTGGGACCACTTGCTGATATGACCCTTTTCAAACTGTGTTTCTGTCTTTTACTGTATCCTGGTTTTTGGTAATAGTCTGTGTGAAATAAATCATTACTATTCTATAAATTGCTTGAGCAAAAAACTAAAAGTAAACTGTTCCCTGCAGTATAATTTGTACTATGATGTGGTACAACCAGGCTAACTAAAAACATTTTTGAGAATAAAGTTCCATCCCTTCTTGAGCTCATTTTTATTCAAATCTACTGTCAATAACATTCTGAGTCCTGGACCTATACCCTCCCCAAGGTTTCTCACTTTTCTCCGCCGAGATAATTACTGTTGTGTTTTAGGCCTAAGAATAAATTGAAATGAATGTATGTGAATAACTCCGGTCCAAACGTGGTTTTGGAACATCACAAACATGAAGAGAAAATGGCTGCATCCAAATTAAGAATACCTCCAACTTATCCTTCTTTTAGATTTCTTTGTTTCAGTTAAATCTAAGACCTTTTTAAAGATGATTCTGTGTCTTTGAGGTCAATGAAACGAATGAAGGAAGTAAAAGGAAGTACGAGTTTTTTTATTCTTGGAATCCCAGAAGTAGGAAACATTTGGACCACTCCCATTCATGTCAATGGAATTCAGAAAGGTTTGTAAGTTTAGCATCAGTTTTAATCAAATGTACCTTTACTCACTTTAAATAAGTGCTAAAACGGGTGAAAATGACTTGAAATACAGAAAAAACTGTTTTTTTGAAAGGCTAATGCTAACTAGCTAGCAAGTCAACAGTACGTTGCTATGGTTACTAGCGCTCGCTGTTCTCGACTTCATTTCAAAATTAAAATGAATAAATTACACAAATAAACAGAAAAAGTCACAAAGTTGGGAAAACACATGAGCTGAGTAATTACACTACAAAACTAAAAACTAAAAACTGCTGTGGGAGGTCGGTGGCCATAGGTGTCATACCACAGAATCATATCTTCATACATGTGGTTATAGACATACTCTCATAACTCATATAGAATCAGATAGTTAAAAATTAAAATTAAAGCTTGCACGTTTGAAACAAGAACAGTTTAATTGGATTGATATGTAAATGCTGATTATAACAGCTGAGATGGGCGTCATAACTATGCGTTTATACGTTTCCACGCCACTAAACAGACTTGTTCACGTACATTAAGTATGTTGCTTCTCTGTTTGTGCCCATGGATCTATAATAATCACTATGTCACTCTGAGCGCTATGCTATGGCTATTATGAAACTGCTATTGAATCCCATGTCAAGGTCTTTGCTGCCCAGCGCCCTCCAGCGGCCACAGCAGGCACGGCTCACTCTGACCCCGGTAATCTGCTTAAACACGTCTAAATAGATGGAGAAAAGCAGGAATATTTACTTTAACTTGAACAAAAAAGGCACTGGGAATTCTAGCAGTGATAGTGATTGTATCAGTGAACAGACAAAAATGCTAAAAATAGTATAATTTTAAAAAGAGAAAAAATAAAACTTCATAGCGTGTTTTAGACATACATATAAAAAAACACATATGTGATAAATGTTATTGTCAGAATAAAATGTCACAATGATGCAGCCAGGCCTAAAGCAAACAGATTGAACTGACAGAAGGAATGAATGGAAAGAGAAAATACAAAGCCTGTGTATGAATATTTGATGATACTGCGTGTGTTAGTGACATTGTTTATAGTAGCATCGTGCTGTATTTAAACATTAAGAGCTCCATAGTCTAATTATAGCTGTAAAATGGGGTGTTATCGAGTCACGAGAGTGTATTGATCTGTTGTCTGGGCATTAAACAAATAAAAGCCAGTCATGTATTGGGAATTCTAACCCACAACCTGTCAACCTGCCCGAGACAACTGTTACTGATCTTCATCCAGACTAAACTACAGACAAAAGTACAGTCACGACTGAGCTGCGACAAAAGCACAGACTGCAAATGTCAGAAATATCACGGGAAGAAAAGACCAAATGTGCAGCTACAGAGGAAGGATGTGGGGCTGTGGTTATGGAGGTGATGGAGTGGAGGCTACTCACGGAGGGTCCGGAGCCGCTGGAGGCAGAGGCAGAGCGGGGTCTAACTGTTGCTGTGGGATGGTGATGAGTGGATGTGGATGGACTCCTCCTCTTCAGCTTCAGCCTCAGCAGCATAGGCGCGTTCCGGGGCTCACGTACACCGGCTCTGCACGTACAAGCACCGGACTCAGTGAGAGGCTGGAGCCGCGCGGTCCTAGTGCCTGGCTGTACGTGACGTTGGTGACGGGAAGCACGCGGACTGACGTTGGCTCGTGGACTGACGCAAGCACGGGCAACTGTACTGACTGAGAATGTGCCAAAGAAATAAGACAATTCGCTGTCATTACGGAGACGGCACTGATTGATCTTTTTATGACACGTCAGATGTAATTATGCTCAACTGAATTTGATTAGATAAGAAGAGATCCTTTATTGAGACATTTCAGTGTTGCAGCGCGCAGAAAGGACAGTAGTGAGAGACACGGAGCACGCACAATATACTGAATACGTTTTTGTTTCTTAGCTGTAAATGCTTCAGTCTTTCGAACACACAGTGCAAAGTTACACGTAGAGCAGGGTAAGAAGATAATGTGACACTGTGAAGTTGCAGTTTTGCCCATGGCATGATTACAGTAATTACTTACATTGACAGATGCCATGTACATGACTCAGCGGTTCTCATTGTACAGTCTGACAGCAGCAGGAAGGAAAGACCTGCAGAGCCTCTCCTTCAGAGCGAGGACACTGTCACAGTCTGCACAAGTCAGATTTTACTCTTGATGTTTTGGTCTGAAGGCTGTACGTGTTCCTGTGTCTTCTGATCATGTTGTTTACCAACAATAAAACATGTCTTCTGTGTGGCCCGGGTGTGACAAGCTACCGCCTTAGCAACCGCCTAGCAACCGTCTTAGCAACCGTCTTAGCAACCTCCTAGCAAAATGCCTGCCCCTATCACCGCATGAAGCTAATGCAGCAGAATAACTGTGTCTGTGGAGCTCACGAGGTCAGAGTGATCCACGACCTTTAGAAAACTTTATTCATAAAACATTATAACGTCCGACTGCTGTTGATGGAGAGCAGCAAGTCCGAGCCCTGCGGAAGAAAAGCTTCAGGAGTCGATTAAAGAGTGAGCTGTAAATCTGACAGATTATTATATTTCTCATTGCTATGGCAACACCGTAAAGAATAAGGCAGGGCTTTATTAACACTAGGACTCCTAGAGCCGTTGTTAGGATTTAGCAGACAGAGACGGATCGTGGTGTGCCAAACTCTGGAAGTTTATTTAAGTTTCTCTCAAGTTCCACTGGTTTACTCTGTTTCTTTCTCTCAGACAGAATAAAGGCAGTACACAGTTTATATAGTCATTGTCACGTCACACATGGAAAGACATACGTGTCACAAAGAGACAGTCACATCATAGTCATAACATGGAGTCCTTGTAGAGTCCTGCACGTAGGCCATATTGCTATCTAATACTAATACCGTCATTTTGACTGCTCCCATTCAAACCCTTGAAAGTAGTCTATGGGCAGGGCCTTTATCCCCACCGCTGTCAGACTGTACAACAAGTCACTTTAAGTCACTGTATAAGACTGAAAAACCTGCACTAATATTGACACTATTTCGGATTGCCACTTTTTTATTGTACATATATATCCTGCATTTAACATGTTTGCACATGTTTCTATCCATGCCAAATGTGACATGTACATTTCTCCTCCTTGTGAGATAAATAAAGAATATCTTATCTTATCTTATTAGTTATTTTTAATCGTTACTCACTTGGAATAAGTGCTAAGAGGAGTAAGGTGAATATAACTTGAAATAGAGAAAAAAAATAGTTTGTTGAAAGGCTGACGCTAACTGCTGATGTAAACTGTGTGTTGCCATGGTAACTGCCGATGTATACGGTGTGTTGCCATGGTGACTGCGCTGGGAGTTAAAGTTATAATTCCTCACATTTCAAAAATAAAGATAAAAAGATGATTCTATAAAAACACTGAGAAATAAACAATAGAATGATCCAGAAAAAGTCACAATTAGGACACAACAGGAACACAACTTTACACACTACACAAAACTAAAACCCGTCAAATTGACTGCTCTGTTCTAATGTTAGCTTTTGTGTGCGTGTGTGTGTTAGTGTGTGTGTGTGTGTGTGTGTGTTAGTTAGTGTGTGTGTGTGAGTGTGTGTGTCCTGGTGCTGACACATCCTGTTACTCAGATGCTCTGAAACAACAACAGCTTTGTCTCTAAAATTAGGCTCATCTGACAGGAGTCTGAGACACAGTCTTGGGTCTACATTCTCAGTCCTTGGTCTACAGCCTCAGTCCTGGGTCTACAGCCTCAGTCCTGGGTCTACAGCCTCAGTCCTGGGTCTACAAGGCAAGGCAAGTTTATTTATATAGCACAATTCATACACAAGGCAATTCAAAGTGCTGAACAAAACAAGAAAGCATTAAAATCATAAATTATCACAGAACATTAAAAAGAAAGATAGAAATATAAAATCCCTCAGTTGTATGCACAGTTAAACAGAACTGTCTTTAACCTGGTTTTAAACATTGTCAGAGAGGAGGCCTGTCTCACATCTTCAGGAAGACTGTTCCAGATTTTAGCAGCATGAATCTGAAAAGCAGCCTCCCCATGTTTAGTTCTGACTCTGGGCATTAACAGGAGTCCAGTCCCTGTGCTCCTCAGAGTCCGGGCTGGTTCATATGGGACTAACATGTCACTAATATATTTTGGTGCGAGGCTATGGAGAGACTTGTACACAAGCAGAGCTGTTTTAAAGTCTATTCTCTGAGCCACAGGAAGCCAGTGCAGAGACCTGAGAACTGGACTAATGTGGTCGTACTTCCTGGTTCTAGTCAGGACTCGAGCTGCTGCATTTTGAATGTACTGCAGCTGTTTTACAGCCTGTTTGGACAGACCTGTGAGCAGGCCATTGCAGTAGTCTAACCTACTGGAGACAAATGCATGGATAAGAATCTCCAAGTCTGCTTTAGACACTATGTTTTTGATCCTGGCAATGTTTTTTAGATGGTAAAAAGCTGCTGATGTTACTGATTTGATGTGGCTATTAAAATTTAAGTCTGAGTCCAGTATTACCCCTAGATTTCTGACCTTGTTTGAAGGTTTTAGGGAGAGAGACTGTAGGTGACAGATGACGCTCTCTCTTTGTTTCTGGGGACCAAAGACAATCATTTCAGTTTTGTCTGCGTTTAGCTGAAGGAAGTTGTTTTGCATCCACTCACTGATCTGTTGGATACAGTGAAGGAGTGAGTCCACTGGTCCATGTTCTCCTGCAGTCAGTGAGACATAGATCTGAGTGTCGTCTGCATAGTTATGATAGGAAACTTCGTTTCTGCGTATTAACTGACCTAACGGCAGCATGTAGAGATTGAACAGAAGAGGTCCCAGGATCGACCCCTGTGGTACTCCACAGGTCAGGGCCATATGATCTGAGACACAGTTTCCAATCTCCACAAAGTACTTCCTGTCTTCAAGGTAAGACCTAAACCAACTTAGGGCAGTGCCAGCGACGCCAACCCAGTCCTCTAGTCTCTGTAAGAGGATCTCATGGTCGACGGTGTCAAAGGCAGCACTTAGATCTAACAAGATTAAGATTGAGACTTTGCCTGCGTCAGTGTTCAGCCGGATATCATTTGTAACCTTAACGAGAGCAGTCTCAGTGCTGTGGTGGGGTCTAAAGCCGGACTGAAACATATCAAATGAGTTGTTGATTATAAGAAATCTAGTAAGCTGTAGGTAGACAACTTTCTCAAGGACTTTCCCCATAAATGGCAGATTTGAGATGGGACGATAGTTGTTAAGTACCGTAGCATCCAGACTGCTCTTTTTTTAGCAGGGGCCTGATGACTGCAGTTTTCAGGGCCTTTGGGAATATTCCAGAATGAAGGGACATGTTTACTATCTGTGTGAGTGAATGTAACAGACTGCTCAGAACAGACTTTAGAAATCTAGTGGGTAGTACATCCAAACTGCATGTGGAGGAGCTCAAACTGGAGATTATCTCTTGGACAGTTTTATCATTTACAGGTGCAAAGTAAGTTAGCTCAGAGAGCCTTTCTGGCTGTTGAATGGTTATCTGTGGATTGGAGACAATGGCGTTTTTGATGCCTTGAACCTTGTCATTGAAAAAATGAGCAAACTCATTGCATTTACGTTTGGAAGTAAGCTCTAATGGCATTTGAACAGGGGGGTTTGTTAATCTATTAACTGTTGAGAACAGAACACGCAGATTGTTGCTGCAGCCTTCAATCATTTCAGAAAAATACCTTTCTCTCGTACTACGTAGCACCCGGTTAAACTCGCACAACTTATCTTTGAAGATCTCGTAATCAACCTGGAGGTTGGACTTGCGCCACTTCCGCTCGGCCCTCCGGTACTTTCTCTTTTGTGCCCTGACCGAGTCTGCTTTAGCCCACGGCGCCTTCTGCTTATTTTTCACTATTTTAACCTTCACAGGGGCAACGGTATCCAGAACATTCAAAACACTAGAGGTGACAGAGTTAAACAGTTAATCTACAGTAGAATACGATGCATTCTCAAAGTTTATCATTCCCATAAATAGTTCACTCGTATTTTCATTTATGCGCCTTCTTCGAACAGTTGCAGAGTCCACTGGTGGTTTGTTAGTGAAACACATGTCAAAAAATACACAGAAATGATCCGAAAGAGCAACATCGACCACGTTTACATTTGAAATATTCACCCCCTTTGTAACTAACAGATCTAGAGTGTGCCCTTTGCTGTGGGTGGGGCCACTCACGTGCTGAGTGAGATCAAAGGATTCAAGTACAGAACTCAGCTCATTTGCATTTCTGTCATCAACATTATCCACATGAATATTAAAATCACCTGTAATAACCAAACTATCAAAATCTGTGCATACAACTGAAAGCAACTCAGTAAAATTATCAATAAAACTGTGACATGACTGCGGTGGCTTGTATAGGACTATGAAGAGTATTGGAGGAGATTGTTTTTGTTGTATTTTAAAAGACACATATTCAAATGACGAAAACTTCCCAAGAGACATTCTATGGGAGACAAAGTGGTCTCTAAAAATGGCAGCTAAGCCTCCTCCTTTTTTGTTTTCCCGTATTTCAGATTCAAACTTGAAATTTGGTGGTGATGCTTCTATTAAAACTGCATTTTCTGTATTTTGGTCAAGCCAAGTTTCAGCCATGAACATAAGATCAAGATTATGAGAACAAATAAAGTTATTGATTAAAAAAGACTTGTTACAAAGAGATCTGACATTTAGCATAGCAAGTTTCAAAGTTTCAGTATCAGCGGTTGTGGTCGGCTGATTCTTACACGGAACAAGAATTAGATTTTCCAGATTAGACTGATTAACTCCAGATGTTTTTCTGTAATGTATTCTTTGTGTTATCACTAAGGGAATGGCACAGGTGGCTTCATGACAGGGCCCCAGCCGGGTCTCTCCTCTAACTAGACTGCCAGTGGCTGCGAAGCAGAGACCCTGTGCATCCTAGTGTTTAGAGAAAAGAGGGGAAGGGGAAGGCAGGGGAGGAGGATGGAGAGGTGGGTGGCTTTTGGGTGTTGAACGAGGGGGGCAGGGAGGTGGAGGGGTTTTAGGTGATGGGTTAGGGCCGGGGTGGGCTGAGGCAGAGGTTTTGGATGTTGAACGAGGGGGAAGTGGGGGTGGAATGGTCATGAGGTTAGGGGAGGGACTGGCTGAGGTGGTTTTTGTGGGAGAATTTGAGTTGGACGCCCTAGGTGGCTTTGGAGGTACGTATGGGAGAAGTTAGAATGTTAGATAGGACCCTTGATCTGGGCTACATGGGTGTGAGAGGAATATTCTTCATCGCCGATCTTACATGCCTGCAGAGTGTTCCGGTAAATCCAGTAGTGATGGAAAACAAAGGGAAAGGTCGTCCTCATGTTCCTTAGATGGAGTGGATGTGGCGGGGGGGACCCAAACCGGGTCCATGGAAGGTGATGAGGGAGGTCTTTGGTCGACCGAGGTGGTTGAGGAACCCCCAGTACAGGCCTGACTGTAGCCTGGAGCAATGGGGGGGGCTTCACGGGAGCTGTAGGTGGGGAGGTGCTGCTGAAGATGATGAAGATGATGCTGAAGGCGCTGATGACGCTGTGGCAGCCACTGCTGCTGCTGTGTGCTGTAATCCGCTGCTGATAATGATGCTGGTGGACGTGTTGAGTTCTTTTGAGGCGGTGGATGGTGCCGAGACCTCTGGGCGGTTCCGTGTAGAGGGTCTCGCCCTTTGTATCCTCCTCTCTTTCAGCGGCTGAACGCGCTGCGCAGGCTGAGGTCTTAAGGCAGATGCAAAGTTATCCATCTAAACACTTTTACTCCGTATTTGTTCAGATGTGGGCCTTTCCCTTCAAAGAGCTCGAGCCTATTGAACACTCATTGTGTAGAAATGAATTTAACAGATTGAAGTTTTCAATGAATCATTTTTTTAAGGTCATCCAGCAGCAGAGTAAAATCTCTTCTCAACTTCTCGGTGGATTTCTCATAAATGTCTACTGCCCCTGTGTGTATCAACATGTACTTACATCCTTGGTTTGAGATAAAACTTTTGGCACCAAAGCTCTTATCTCAGACACTCT
>OZ035840.1:33233783-33486283 GCA_964034765.1 Knipowitschia caucasica
TAAACTCTTATGTAACTCATGCAGATCTGGTTTCATGTTTATAACCTTTGTACAAGCAAGTTATTAGTCAAGTCAAAATGTTTTTTATTTGATTTTAATAATAATGCATCAGTTTTATACAGCGTTGCTCAAAGACGATACTCAGACATACAGTGCCTTGCGAAAGTATTCGGCCCCCTTGAACCTTTCAACATTTCGCCACGTTTCAGGCTTCAAACATAAAGATATAAAAAACTGAAAAGTGGGGCGTGCAATATTATTCGGCCCCCTTGCGCTAATACTTTGTAGCGCCACCTTTTGCTGCAATTACAGCTGCAAGTCGCTTGGGGTATGTCTCGATCAGTTTTGCACATCGAGAGACTGGAATTCTTGCCCATTCTTCCTTGCTAAACAGCTCGAGCTCAGTGAGGTTGGATGGAGAGCGTTTGTGAACAGCAGTCTTCAGCTCTTTCCACAGATTCTCGATTGGATTCAGGTCTGGACTTTGACTTGGCCATTCTAACACCTGGATACGTCTATTTGTGAACCATTCCATTGTAGATTTGGCTTTATGTTTTGGATCATTGTCCTGTTGGAAGATAAATCTCCGTCCCAGTCTCAGGTCTTTTGCAGACTCCAACAGGTTTTCTTCCAGATTGGTCCTGTATTTGGCTCCATCCATCTTCCCATCAATTTTAGCCATCTTCCTTGTCCCTGCTGAAGAAAAGCAGGCCCAAAGCATGATGCTGCCACCACCATGTTTGACAGTGGGGATGGTGTGTTCAGGGTGATGAGCTGTGTTGCTTTTACGCCAAACATATCATTTTGCATTGTGGCCAAAAAGTTCGATTTTGGTTTCATCTGACCAGAGCACCTTCTTCCACATGTTTGGTGTGTCTCCCAGGTGGCTTGTGGCAAACTTTAAACGAGACTTTTTATGGATATCTTTGAGAAAATGGCTTTCTTCTTGCCACTCTTGCATAAATTTCACTCTTTCACTCAAACAGTCATCTGTACCACAATCCAAATATTAATATAACCATTGATAGTAAAACCATTAATAAAGTTGAAGTTATAAAATTCTTAGGAATCCATATAGAATCCATATATCTACCTCTGTCTGAGGCGAGAGGTAGATCTCTCTTTCACAGCCATGATCTCAGGGCTGGCAGAAGTTACCCTACAGTAAACTCCAGCTGCAAACACTTACAACTACATATTAGGAATACATTAAATATTATTCTTATCATTACTATATAATTATTATTGGTAGCGGGGATGAGCATTCAGCAGCTTCGCCTGCCTAAGTGTCCTGTACTTCCTTGAAGTGTGGTGAAGATGTTATTATTTTTTATTCTTTATCTATTATTGTTATTGATTTAGGATTATTATCTTTATTGTCATTATTATTATTATGTATTCTGGGAGCACTATTTACTTTTTATTATTATTATTATTTATTTTTATTATAATTATTATTTATTTTTATTATAATTATTATTTATATTATATATATATATACACATTTTTATTTGTATTATGATTTTTTATTTTTATTATTATTATTTCTCCAAACAGGATATGATTGATAGACTGTATGATGACCAGTGTTGGGTAAGTTACTTTGAAAAAGTAATTAGTTACAGTTACTAGTTACTGCTCCCAAAAAGTAATTAAGTTACAAACTTAGTTACTGCACTATAAAAGTAACTAGTTACCAGTAAAAGTAACTATTGCGTTTCTTTTTCGTTTGTCGTGGTACCGAGTTTTAGCTGGTTGTAATTTAGGATAACTTCTAAGTAGATTAATTGTTTCAACAACGCCACCCTATTTTAGTATTAGTGTTATATGTTAGTTCAGGGAACTGTCACGCAGGCACACGGGTAATAATAAGACAGGCCAAGGTGTCATTTAAATTATATAGCATTTATTTTTATCCATTGATCAAAGAAAACACATTACAAAACTTGCAATTGAAAGAGACTATTTTAAAATAATTAGTTCCCACAGACACACACGAGCAGCCGTCACGCCTGACAGAAAAAAATCAGGGAAAATACAGTGCGCAGAGCCCGGAGCATGTGAACGGGGCAATCGTTTGCTGCCCGCGCAAAGCTTGCACTCCACGACAACGTTTTTATCTTTTTGACTGATGTAGTTGAAATAGTGTGCATATCTCCACCGGTAAAAAGAACTCTTCTCCTCTGACTCTGCCATGTTGCTTTACAAACAATCTCGCTCATGTGCGCAGCGTGACGTAAGCACGCAGGCACGCATGGAGCGGTAGTGCAGTTCTCCCCTGCTTTCCCGAGGCCGGTGCCGCCGGTAACGAAGTATTTAGGTAGTAACTGTAATATAATGAAACGTATTTTCATAATAACGCGTTACACTACTACGTTACTCAAATTGTAATTTCGTTACAGTAACGCGTTACTTAGTAACGCGTTACACCCAACACTGATGATGACTATATGATTGACTGTAGGTTTGTGACTGTGGTGGTGGTGGTGTGATGGACCCCTAATGTAAAAGCTTCTGCTTCTGGGAGTTCCATTTTCACAATGTAACACATGTACTTTTAGGGACTGTGTGAATTGTGAATAAACTAAACTAAAGGCCAGGTTTGTGCAGTGCACGACTGATTGTTGTCCTATGGACAGACTCTCCCACCTCAGCTGTAGCTATCTGCAGTTCCAGTGTGATCATGGGCCTCTTGGCTGCATCTCTGATCAGTCTTCTTGTTTGAGATGAAAGTTTGGAGGGACGGCCGGGTCTTGGTAGATTTGCAGTGGTCTGATACTCCTTCCATTTCAATATAATTGCTTGCACAGTGCTCCTTGAGATGTTTAAAGCTTGGGAAATCTTTTTGTATCCAAATCCGGCTTTAAACTTCTCCACAACAGTATCTCGGACCTGCCTGGTGTGTTCCTTTGTCTTCATGGTTCTCTTTGCGCTTTAAACAGAACCCTGAGACTATCAAAGAGCAGGTGCATTTATACGGAGACTTGATTACACACAGGTGCATTCTATTTATCATCATCAGTCATTTAGGACAACATTGGATCATTCAAAGATCCTCACTGAACTTCTGGACTGAGTTTGCTGCACTGAAAGTAAAGGGGCCAAATAATATTGCACGGCCCACTTTTCATTTTTTTATTTGTTAAAAAAGTTCAAATTATCCAATAAATTTGGTTCCACTTCACGATTGTGTCCCACTTGTTGTTGATTCATGACAAAAAATTAAAATTGTATATCTTTATGTTTGAAGCCTGAAATGTGGTGAAATGTTGAAAGGTTCAAGGGGGCCGAATACTTTCGCAAGGCACTGTATTCTTTCTCGCCAAACACTCTGGTGATAAACTACTACTGTAGCCACAGCTGCCCTGGGGCACACTGACAGAAGCAAGCCCCTCCCACAACCACTCACACACCAGGCTCATTCTAATGTTGTGGGAGGTGTCTTGCCTAAGGACACTTTTTTCGACTCTTTTTTGAGATCTCCCATCACAGTACAAACAAACGAGGCCCTGCGTAGCTTCAGAGGTCTGAGCAGATCTATCTGAAACCTGCAGGTGGCTCCACAATAGTGAAAATAAACTATTACTAATCAAATCAATATTGTATCTAATTTTCAATTATCAAGTATCTAGAAATCTTTTGTTTGTTTTATCATCTGTGTTTATCTGTAAATGTACCAGCACAATAACACAGCGCAATAACACGGCGCTATAACACGGCGCAATAACACGGCGCAATAACACGGCGCAATAACACGGCGCAATAACACGGCGCAATAACACGGCACAATAACACGGCACAATAACACAACGCAATAACACAGCGCTATAACACAACGCATTAACACTGCGCAATAACACGGCGCAATAACACGGCGCGATAACACGGCGCAATAACACGGCGCAAAAACGGCCCTATAACGTGGCGCTATAACACGGCGCAATAACAGCAGAATAAAAGTGCTTAAAAGAGCAGCTCCAGCACTTTAAAGCAGCTCGTGCCTGATGCTTCATGGACTGCTCTGGTTCCACTCAGACCCAGTCCTGAGGCAGTTTCTGCAGCCTCTGTGGGCCTCACCACACCCAGCCACATGACCTCATCCACGCAAATCGATAAACTCCCCCCCCCTCCCCCCCTCCTTCCCTGCCTCCCCCCCTCCCTGCCCTGTCCAGATGGGATTACGTAAAGCCAGTGTCAGTTTGCAGAAGGAGATGGACCTTCTCCCAGTATTTAGAAAAAAACTCTCACACCAGTTCTCAGGTCGTACTAGAAACCATGAAGAGACGGTGTATTTGCATTTAGGTAAACCTGCAGTTTCTGTGTTTACTCCTGATGGCCATTTATGGAAGAGAACTGCTCTGGAGTTCTAGTTTATTTTATGTAAGTGTCTCAAAAGTGAGCTGGTCCCACATGAGTCTGAAGCAAGAGTCTGATCCAAGGACCAAACTAACCTCAATGTAGTTGTTCTTTGGTCATTTTGAACATTAGATCTTAGGTCGCATGTTTTCAAAGATGTATATAAGAAAAAACTGAATTGTGAAACATGCCATTCATCATCATTTAACTGAAGGAAAACATGCAAAAGGTGGTAAATGAGTGATGTCGTTATCGTGGCTCCTACGACTTCACGATACAGCAACATTCACAATCATTAGGTCTAGGTCTGTTTCTGTAAATGTGTATGTCTGCAAAATAATAATAATAACAAATAATCCTTGTCCCTGAGGCTGCACAGTTTCTCTCCAATCGCTATTTTTTGGAATTGGAATTCGCAAATCACACTAAGGCTGGAATGACCGGACTCTGCTGCCCACGCAACACAAACTTCATGTACTTTCACAGTGTCATCCAGCCAACTTCACTCTACCTCTCTGTAAAGCTAGGAATCTATGGAATATTGACTTTTACTTTTAAGGTTGACAGTATCTGTATAATGTGTTGATCTGGCTGTGGTGTGAACATGTCATGATCCATTTTAAAGCTCAGAATCCAGTCAGAAATAGTTTACGATCCATGTGGTCGGATCCTGGACAAGTTTGATAAAGTAACTAAAATGTTTGGACACCCCTGGACCAACGAGAACCATCACTGGGGAAAAGGCCTCTTGATTTGAGTTTGTTTTTTAAGATTTCTCAGTGCAACAAGTATCTTTGGTCTTGCATTTTTGGCTCGTTCCAAATGAAACTTCTCAGGATGTTTATAATAAATTTATAAACTGAAATTGTGCTCAAGGATTTTGTTATAAACAATAAAAACGTCTACATTCAAGCGTTCCTAATGTAGTCTCTGCTTTAACAGTTGCACAATTGGAGTGAAATCTATAAACGTTTTCTGAAATATGTGAGAACTGTGTAACTATAACGTAATCGCTTCAGAGAATTATTGTTTTGTTGACGTTTTTTTACTCTGAACAAAATTAGGCTTTAAGAAAATGCTTCACAATCGCAGTGTTAGTCAGAAATAGAGCTGCAGCTATCGAATATTTTGGTAATCAATTATTCTATCAAATACACCGAGAAAATAAAATAAATTTCTTTGCCTAATTAAAAATATACAATATCAAATGAAAACCATTTAATAATGTTTTAAATTGTATACAGTTTATTGAATTCATATTATCAAATGAAGACAAGGCAGCGCCGATTGCACCTGTACCACGGTTGATTTTCAAGTTCTTCCAGATTGAACAGAATCAGATGAGGCAAATGTCTCTGAGCAGCATATCTAAAAGGCTCTCTGTCAGAACAGCTGCTGGTGCTGGTTCTGGTGCTGGTGCTGGTGCTGGGAGCAAGAACTGGTCCTAAACAGGCTGTGATGGTTTACTGAAAGACAGGGAAAAGCAGACGTTAAATGTCAATCAAACACCACTTCCAGATTCAATAAGTCCTATAACAAACACTGCGGACCTCACATGTCGTGCATCTCTGCAGTAATTATAATATGTAATATAGAACCACATGTGTGTAACTATATATACCTGCACTATACAATACTACACTACAGCATTTTATACTTGTTTTTCTATTAGAAGTAAGAGCTTTTATTTAGTTTTAGTATATTGTTATTGTTCACATCTCTTGTACCGTGTGCTCCTCACTCCTACAGTTCTGTAACTGCTGATGGATCTTGGTCCACAGTGTTCATACCATAGACTGTATATATTAATTATATATTGTTCATACAGACATATTATGTACGCAGTTCAAATAACTGTGGTGGAGTAGTATAAATGATACCCGTTGGCACTAGGATTGTAGTGAATGTCAAATTAAGTAAAACATTCATAATACACGTCTCATCATGTAAAGACATGTATTAGGGACTGATAAACCTTTCTGCTTCATCACTGCACTAACAAATAAAAGGCTAACTGTATGCGAAAGGCGGCTAACTACATTGATAGTACCATGCCGTTGGGATTGCTTGACTGTTCGTGGGAAAACCTCTCCATGTTATCATAATTACTAACATTTCACTTTCACAACGTGCGCTTTACACCATTACATGAAAGTTGACTTACCTCGTCTCGGTCTTCCCTCAATGCCCCTCTCAGCTGCGGCAGCATCAACCTGGTGTTATCATGAGATGCTAGCTCCACTTAGCAATGTGTGCTAACTACTCCTGTTTAGTGTTCAAAAAGAAGTGCTCCCACACTTTCGACGCGTCTTATTAACTCTCCAGTCTTTGCCAGTGCCTTCTCCATCGTCCTCCATTGATATAATAGATCAATGCATTGTCCGCGAAAAAGTTTTCCAAACACTAGTGATGCATGCGGACCATGCAGAGGTGCTGTGTAGAGCAGGGCACGTAAACATGTTGCGCAACACTAAAAGAATCCGCGAGAAAAGTCTATGGAGCAAACAAGGCAAAATGCCACAAATAAACTACCTTAGACGAATACTCGAGGCAGCTTAAATTCCTCGAATATTTTTAATATTCGAATTATTCAAGTAATTAGATTAATCGTTTCACCTCTAGTCAGAAATATCACTATCAGATATTTTGCCCATTGTCACACCTGCCAACCAAATATCCAGCATTTTTATAATATCTGAGAACTTTACAAAGCTTTCGATTCTCCAACACAGATCAGAGAACACAGGAAATGCAATGATAACAAACACATTAGTCCATGAGTCACATAGTTATACTTTTGTCTCTCTTGAACGTTTTGTCTCTAAATGACTTTGTTGTTGCTGTGTTCAGGTACGGACATCTCTGTGGGAGAAGAGGTGGCCATCAAGTTGGAATGTGTGAAGACGAAGCACCCCCAGCTCCACATAGAGAGCAAGATCTACAAGATGATGCAGGGCGGAGGTACAGATACTTACCCTAACCCTGTGGGAGAGACCCAGGGTCCAGCTGCAGAAACACACCCTTCCTTACCATTACACTCACAGACACACAAACAGTAGGCAGGAGTCGGAGAACGCACCTGAACACGGAGGATCACGGTTGGGTTCAGATGTAGCAGGAGGCGTGACGAGCGGTGGAGACTCGTAAAGCTGAGGTTAGCAAGTCTGTGCCTGTGGTCCTCTGAGCTCTGCTACGCATGTGCTGCAACTTTGTTTACAGGAATGAACACGGATCACAGTTTGATCCTTTCTGTGACCAACATATGTACACTGGGATTTTTGTCTCTTCAAATGTACTTTAGAAATACACAATGAGAACTAGGAAATCTCTCCTTGGCACACGACAGTCCTTGTAGTGTGTGAGCGATGTGTGTATGAGGCTGGTCCTAGAGGCTAGTCCTAGAGGCTGGTCCTAGAGGCTGGTTCTAGAGGCTAGTCCTAGAGGCTAGTCCTAGAGGCTGGTCCTAGAGGCTAGTCCTAGAGGCTAGTCCTAGAGGCTGGTCCTAGAGGCTGGTCCTAGAGGCTAGTCCTAGAGGCTAGTCCTAGAGGCTGGTCCTAGAGGCGGGTCCTAGAGGCTATTCCTAGAGGCTGGTCCTAGAGGCGGGTCCTAGAGGCTAGTCCTAGAGGCTAGTCCTAGAGGCTGGTCCTAGAGGCTGGTTCTAGAGGCTAGTCCTAGAGGCTAGTCCTAGAGGCTGGTTCTAGAGGCTAGTCCTAGAGGCTGGTCCTAGAGGCTGGTCCTAGAGGCTGGTCCTAGAGGCTGGTCCTAGAGGCTGGTCCTAGAGGCTGGTCCTAGAGGCTGGTCCTAGAGGCTGGTCCTAGAGGCTGGTCCTAGAGGCTAGTCCTAGAAACTAGTCCTAGAAACTAGTCCTAGAGGCTAGTCCTAGAGGCTAGTCCTAGAGGCTAGTCCTAGAGGCTAGTCCTAGAAACTAGTCCTAGAGGCTAGTCCTAGAGGCTGGTCCTAGAGGCTGGTCCTAGAGGCTGGTTCTAGAGGCTAGTCCTGGAGGCTGGTTCTAGAGGCTAGTCCTAGAGGCTAGTCCTAGAGGTTAGTCCTAGAGGCTAGTCCTAGAGGCTGGTCCTAGAGGCTGGTCCTAGAGGCTGGTCCTAGAGGCTGGTCCTAGAGGCTGGTCTGTGAGGCTGGTCAAAAGGAAAAGTTCAGGAGACTAGCACACTAAAAGCCTCACTAACCCCCAACCCTTGAGAAAGCTTGAGGGCCTTTGCTAACACAGGTGTCTGGGGACATTTCCGGGGTAGCTCTGAAGTCTGCAGCATCACTAATGGTCCACCACTATGAAGAAATCCAAATAGTCTAACTCATCCATGGGCTGGTCTTTCTACCTGTAATGGACCAAACATAAGGCAAGGACAACGGTTCAAATAATCTCTCATTTAATTCCCACAAATTTAGTATACCAAAAACCCCAAACCCTAATAAAGATTTGCGCCCAACTGAAGTGAAGGGGCTTAAATCTTAGGGTTAGTCTTGCCTTATGTTTAAATGACCTTACAGAAACCTGAAGCTCAGTCAGCCCCCAGACTGTCTCCCTCATGTGCTCAGTTTGGCCCCAGCTCCTCCTGATGCTGGGGGGGTCTGTGGCACTGGGCCTCACTCCACACTGGGCCTCACTCCACACTGGGCCTCACTCCACACTGGGCCTCACTCCACACTGGGCGTCACTCCACACTGGGCGTCACTCCACACTGGGCCTCACGCTACACTGGGCCTCACGCTACACTGGGCCTCACGCTACACTGGGCCTCACTCTACACTGGGCCTCACTCTACACTGGGCCTCACTCTACACTGGGCCTCACTCTACACTGGGCCTCACTCTACACTGGGCCTCACTCTACACTGGGCCTTACTCCACACTGGGCCTTACTCCACACTGCTCTGACTGAATATGGACTCATGGTTACACTGGGCCTCACTCCACACTGGGCCTCACTGCTCTGACTGAATATGGACTCATGGTTACACTGGGCCTCACTCCACACTGGGCCTCACTGCTCTGACTGAATATGGACTCATGGTTACACTGGGCCTCACTCTACACTGGGCCTCACTCCACACTGGGCCTTACTCCACACTGCTCTGACTGAATATGGACTCATGGTTACACTGGGCCTCACTCTACACTGGGCCTCACTCCACACTGGGCCTTACTCCACACTGCTCTGACTGAATATGGACTCATGGTTACACTGGGCCTCACTCTACACTGGGCCTCACTCCACACTGGGCCTCACTCTACACTGGGCCTCACTCTACACTGGGCCTCACTCCACACTGAGCCTTACTCCACACTGCTCTGACTGAATATGGACTCATGGTTACACTGGGCCTCACTCCACACTCCACTCGTGCCTCTGGGATAGTGACAAATACCTGCTCAATTAGAGCCGCCAAGAGTGGCACCAGGAGGAGGCAGGGTCCAGGACCTAGAGAGGGCTCAGTGCTGCTGAGTCTGGATTCATAAAGAACCTCCAGAACAGACTCGCAGTCCTTTTTCAGAGCAGAGCACCTCTCTGGTCTCTCTCTAGTCTCTCTCTGGTCTCTCTCTCTCTGGTCTTTCTCTGGTCTCTCTCTCTCTGGTCTCTCTCTCTCCGGTCTCTCTCTAGTCTCTCTCTCTGGTCTCTCTCTCTAGTCTCTCTCTGGTCTCTCTCTAGTCTCTCTCTCTGGTCTCTCTCTGGTCTCTCTCTGGTCTCTCTCTGGTCTCTCTCTGGTCTCTCTCTCTGGTCTCTCTCTCTGGTCTCTCTCTCTAGTCTCTCTCTGGTCTTTCTCTCTCTGGTCTTTCTCTGGTCTCTCTCTGGTCTCCCTCTCTGGTCTCTCTCTGGTCTCTCTCTGGTCTCTCTCTGGTCTCTCTCTGGTCTCTCTCTGGTCTCTCTCTGGTCTCTCTCTAGTCTCTCTCTCCGGTCTCTCTCCGGTCTCTCTCTAGTCTCTCTCTCTGGTCTCTCTCTCTAGTCTCTCTCTGGTCTCTCTCTAGTCTCTCTCTCTGGTCTCTCTCTGGTCTCTCTCTGGTCTCTCTCTGGTCTCTCTCTCTGGTCTCTCTCTAGTCTCTCTCTCTGGTCTCTCTCTCTGGTCTCTCTCTCTGGTCTCTCTCTCTCTGGTCTCTCTCTCTCTGGTCTCTCTCTCTCTGGTCTCTCTCTCTCTGGTCTTTCTCTCTCTGGTCTCTCTCTTTCTGGTCTCTCTCTCCGGTCTCTCTTTAGTCTCTCTCTGGTCTCTTGCTGGTCTCTCTCTCTGGTCTCTCTCTCTGGTCTCTCTCTGGTCTCTCTCTAGTCTCTCTCTCCGGTCTCTCTCTGGTCTCTCTCTAGTCTCTCTCTCTGGTCTCTCTCTGGTCTCTCTCTCTGGTCTCTCTCTCTGGTCTCTCTCTCTGGTCTCTCTCTGGTCTCTCTCTAGTCTCTCTCTCTGGTCTCTCTCTGGTCTCTCTCTGGTCTCTCTCTAGTCTCTCTCTCTGGTCTCTCTCTAGTCTCTCTCTCTGGTCTCTCTCTGGTCTCTCTCTGGTCTCTCTCTCTGGTCTCTCTCTCTGGTCTCTCTCTCTGGTCTCTCTCTGGTCTCTCTAGTCTCTCTCTCTGGTCTCTCTCTGGTCTCTCTCTGGTCTCTCTCTAGTCTCTCTCTCTGGTCTCTCTCTAGTCTCTCTCTGGTCTCTCTCTCTGGTCTTCCTTCTTTGACTGTGATGTTGCTGAACCAGTCTGTCACAGAACCAACATGCAAACTTTTACTGCTACAGCGCTGAAAGTGAAAACACTCGTATGATTCCGGCCTGAACAGTTCCATGCTGTGCTCCCGTCAGAATGACTGCTCCCCTCAGAATGGCTGTGTGTGTGTGTGTGTGTGTGTGTGTGTGTGTGTGTGTGTGTGTGTGTGTGTGTGTGTGTGTGTGTGTGTGTGTGTGTGTGTGTGTGTGTGTGTGTGTGTGTGTGTGTGTGTGTGTGTGTGTGTGTGTGTGTGTGTGTGTGTGTGTGTGTGTGTATAAATAGTGGTGCTGTCGCTGCAGTTTGAGCCTGTGGAAGGACACAGCAGATGGCCCAGAGAGAGTCTGCTGCACGACCATGTGTCCAGTGCTAATCCAGCTCATTATACAATCAATACTGAGCCCCACAATGCACCTCTGCTGGTGTCACGGCAGCTCCTGTGTGACGCACCTCTCAGGAGATTATGGGGTTTAGACCCGTCACAGTTAGAGACATAACTTCAAACACAGAGTGAGGGACATGTAGTCAAACTTCTTCATTGTGCAGAAAGTAGAGCTGGGAACTGTGTCTGGATATTTGAGCCACAATTTCATATTTTTGTGATTCTGTGATATACTGCGATTCACAAAGGGCTGTCGTTTGTTGAAACTTAGAGAGTTCTGTAATAACTTAGTGTGTTAAGCCTAGCGTACATCGACAGAGAAACTGGGGACAACTAGTTGCAAGGCGGCTTTTGGCAACTGAGAGGAGATGGTGGGAGATGATCAGTTGCCGAAATCGGTCGATGTGCGCGCTCTTACAACTGGAGATGAACAGTCGGTCTCCAGTTTCAGTCAGTTGCCCGTGTTCTACTTTTCAGCAACTAGTTGTCCTCAGTTTCGGAGATATGACCCGATGTGCGCGCTCCATGCGCCGCTCCGACAACGTGTGTGTATTGCGTGTGTTGCGAGCCCGCAACAGTTTATGTCAGAAAACGCACTGTAGTTGAGGCCAGTTGCTGTCGATGTACGCGCTGTTATTCCCGAGACTGGTCTGCTACTGGGAGTTGCCCGTTTTCGTCAGATTGTCGATGTGTGCGGGGCAGCAACTCATATGCGACGGATATAATCAGTTGCCAGTCCGATGTACGCTAGGCTTAACAGGGAGGCCAGAATTATAATGTTATTATTATTATGTTTCCGATCAATACATTGTTGTTTAGAGCTTTAATAAGTGACTCTTTTTTTAAAACTCTTTAATGGTTTAAAACATTTGTTGCTGTCTATTTGTGGCTATAGCTTTTGGTAAATGTTAGTTTTATGCAATGGTAAAGTATGTTTGAAAAAGAGCTTAAAGGATCACACACATCTGTCACCGCAGCCCTCACAGGAAGTGGTTTGTTTGGGGAAGAACATTCAGAGGAAAGTCAGTGGCTTCATGAAGACTTTGGTTTAGTTTAAAACAGTTTTAACACTTTAGACTCAAAATATCCTTCAAGAAGATGCGAGGGATCAGAAAACAGGCTTTGCACCACAGAGTCTAGACAAGGTCTGAAATGGAGCTAAAACTGGTCTTAACATTGACTACACTATTGGATATTAGTAATTTAAAACATGTGTGCGTGACCACCAACAAAACCCAGTGGATTAACTCATCTGCTACATTTTGGCCTTTGATCCTGAATGTCGTGGGACCGACTGTGGGACGAATGAATGAATGATATTAGGCTGCAATTCAGATCAATGCAGCTAAAATTCTGTCTTCTTGAAAATGTGAGACAGGCTTCTTCCCTGACAATGTTCAAATCCAGGTTAAAAACAGATCTTAAGGATTTTAGACAGATACTTTATTGATCCCTGTCGGAGAAACACATCCACCCAAACAAACTCATAAATACAGAATTCTAAAAGTTACTCACAAAGCACAGCTAAACTTGGCGTAGTTTTCCGTGTGATTGACCTGTTGTCGTCCTGCGCAGTGGGAATCCCGACGATAAAGTGGTGCGGCGCCGAAGGAGACTACAACGTGATGGTGATGGAGCTGCTGGGGCCCAGTCTGGAGGACCTCTTCAACTTCTGCTCCAGGAAGTTCAGCCTCAAGACGGTGCTGCTGCTGGCGGATCAGATGGTACGTACTGGACCAGCATCACATGGACCGGGTCTGGGTCCTGGGTCTACAGCCTCGGTCCTGGGTCTACAGCCTCGGTCCTGGGTCTACAGCCTCGGTCCTGGGTCTACTGCCTCGGTCCTGGGTCTACAGCCTCGGTCCTGGGTCTACAGCCTCGGTCCTGGGTCTACAGCCTCTGTCCTGGGTCTACATCCTTGGTCCTGGGTCTACAGCCTCAGTTCTGGGTCTGCAGCCTCAGTCCTGGGTCTACAGCCTCAGTCCTGGATCCCTAAGAGATCCTAATTATCGTCCTCCATCTTTGGCCCCAGCTCTGACTCTGGCTCTGACTCTGGCCCCTACTCCAACTCTGGCCCCTGCTCTGACCCTGGAACTTGCTCTGACTCCGGCACTTGCTCTGACTCCGGCACTTGCTCTGACTCCGGCCCCTGCTCTGACTCCGGCCCCTGCTCTGACTCCGGCCCCTGCTCTGACTCCGGCCCCTGCTCTGACTCCGGCCCCTGCTCTGACTCCGGCCCCTGCTCTGACTCCGGCCCCTGCTCTGACTCCGGCCCCTGCTCTGACTCCGGCCCCTGCTCTGACTCCGGCCCCTGCTCTGACTCTGGCCCCAGCTCTGGCTCTGACTCTGGCCCCAGCTCTGGCTCTGACTCTGGCCCCGACTCTGGCCCCAGCTCTGACTCTGACTCTGGCCCCTGCTCTGACTCTGGCCCCTGCTTTGACTCTGGCCCCAGCTCTGACTCTGGCCCCAGCTCTGACTCTGGCCCCTGCTCTGACTCTGGCCCCAGCTCTGACTCTGGCCCCTGCTTTCACTCTGGCCCCTGCTTTGACTCTGGCCCCTGCTCTGACTCTGGCCCCAGCTCTGACTCTGGCCCCAGCTCTGACTCTGGCCCCAGCTCTGACTCTGGCCCCAGCTCTGACTCTGACTCTGGCCCCTGCTCTGACTCTGGCCCCAGCTCTGACTCTGGCCCCTGCTCTGACTCTGGCCCCTGCTCTGACTCTGGCCCCAGCTCTGACTCTGGCCCCAGCTCTGACTCTGACTCTGGCCCCTGCTCTGACTCTGGCCCCTGCTTTGACTCTGGCCCCTGCTCTGACTCTGGCCCCTGCTCTGACTCTGGCCCCAGCTCTGACTCTGGCCCCTGCTCTGACTCTGGCCCCTGCTCTGACTCTGGCCCCAGCTCTGACTCTGGCCCCAGCTCTGACTCTGGCCCCAGCTCTGACTCTGGCCCCTGCTCTGACTCTGGCCCCAGCTCTGACTCTGGCCCAGGCTCTGACTCTGGCCCCAGCTCTGACTCTGACTCTGGCCCCTGCTCTGACTCTGGCCCCAGCTCTGACTCTGGCCCCAGCTCTGACTCTGGCCCCAGCTCTGACTCTGACTCTGGCCCCTGCTCTGACTCTGGCCCCTGTATCTGCAGATCAGCCGCATCGAGTACATCCACTCCAAGAACTTCATCCACAGAGACGTGAAGCCTGATAACTTCCTGATGGGACTGGGAAAGAAGGGGAACCTGGTCTACATCATCGACTTCGGTCTGGCCAAGAAGTACAGAGACGCCCGCACACACCAGCACATCCCCTACCGCGAGAACAAGAACCTCACCGGGACCGCACGCTACGCCTCCATCAACACACATCTGGGCATCGGTAAGAGAGGGAGGGAGGGGGGGGGGGGGGAGGGAGGGAGGGAGGGAGGGAGAGAGAGAGAGAGGGAGGGAGAGGGAGGGAGAGAGAGGGAGGGAGGGAGGGAGAGGGAGAGAGGGGGAGGGAGAGAGAGGGAGGGAGGGAGGGAGGGAGAGAGAGGGAGGGAGAGGGAGAGAGAGGGAGAGGAGGGGAGGGAGAGAGAGAGAGAGGGAGGGAGGGAGGGAGAGAGAGGGAGGGAGGGAGAGGGAGGGAGGGGGGAGGGAGGGGGGAGAGAGAGGAGGAGGGAGGGGGAGGGAGAGAGGGAGGGAGGGAGGGGGGAGAGAGAGAGAGGAGGGAGGGAGGGAGGGAGAGAGAGGGAGGGAGAGAGGAGAGAGAGGGAGGGAGGGAGGGAGGAGAGAGGGAGGGAGGGAGAGGGAGGGAGGGGGGGGGGGAGGGAGGAGGAGAGGGAGAGGGAGGGAGGGAGGAGGGAGAGAGAGGGAGGGAGGGGGGGAGAGAGAGGGAGGGAGGGGGGAGGGGGAGGGAGAGAGGGGGAGGGAGAGAGAGGGAGGGAGGGAGAGAGGGAGGGGGGAGGGAGGGGAGGGGAGAGAGAGGGAGGGAGGGGGAGGGAGAGAGAGGGAGGGAGGGGAGGAGAGAGAGGGAGGGAGGGAGGGAGAGAGAGGGAGGGAGGGGGGAGGGGGAGGGGGGGGAGGGAGAGAGAGGGAGGGAGGGGGAGGGAGAGAGAGGGAGAGAGGGGGAGGGAGAGAGAGGGAGGGAGGGGAGGGAGAGAGGGGGGGGGGGGAGGGAGAGAGGGGGAGGGAGGGGAGGGAGAGAGAGGGAGGGAGGGGGAGGGAGGGGGAGGGAGAGAGAGGGAGGGAGGGAGAGGGAGGTTTTAGGGTTAGAGAGATAGACGCTCTTCTCACAGTGTGTACTCTCTCCTCACAGTGTGTACTCTCTCCTCAGTGTGTACTCTCTCCTCACAGAGCAGTCGCGGCGAGACGACCTGGAGTCTCTGGGCTACGTCCTCATGTACTTTAACCTGGGCTCTCTGCCGTGGCAGGGCCTGAAGGCCGCCACCAAGAGGCAGAAGTACGAACGCATCAGCGAGAAGAAGATGTCCACGCCCATCGAGGTGCTGTGTAAAGGCTACCCCTGTAAGTACGCAGCACTTTACCTGTAAGTACGCAGCACTTTACCTGTAAGTACGCAGCACTTTACCTGTAAGTACGCAGCACTTTACCTGTAAGTACGCAGCACTTTACCTGTAAGTATGCAGCACTTTACCTCAGAGAGAGACGTCTGTCTCTGCACTGAACCTGCTCTGTACTGAGCTCTATGTTCTGCTCTGTACTGAGCTCTATGCTCTGCTCTGTACTGAGCTCTATGTTCTGCTCTGTACTGAGCTCTATGTTCTGCTCTGTACTGAGCTCTATGGTCTGCTCTGTACTGAGCTCTATGTTCTGCTCTGTACTGAGCTCTATGTTCTGCTCTGTACTGAGCTCTATGGTCTGCTCTGTACTGAGCTCTATGTTCTGCTCTGTACTGAGCTCTATGTTCTGCTCTGTACTGAGCTCTATATTCTGCTCTGTGCTGAGGTCTATGTTCTGCTCTGTACTGAGCTCTATGGTCTGCTCTGTACTGAGCTCTATGTTCTGCTCTGTACTGAGCTCTATGTTCTGCTCTGTACTGAGCTCTATGTTCTGCTCTGTACTGAGCTCTATGATCTGCTCTGTACTGAGCTCTATGATCTGCTCTGTACTGAGCTCTATGTTCTGCTCTGTACTGAGCTCTATGTTCTGCTCCACAGCTGAGTTTGCTACGTACCTGAACTTCTGCCGCTCTCTTCGTTTCGATGATAAACCCGACTACTCGTACTTGCGCCAGCTCTTCAGGAACCTCTTCCACCGACAGGGATTCTCCTACGACTACGTCTTCGACTGGAACATGCTCAAATTTGTAAGTGTGCTGTGAGCAGGAGGGGGAGGGGCTAAACCAGGGGGGGTCAAGCCGCTTCCAGACCGGGCATGTGTGGCTGCAGGTTTTAGTTCCAACCGGAGCAGGAGCAAATCAGACTCCACCCATTTCCTCCACAGTGTAGAGTCCATTATCATTGAAAATACACAGGAGGCATTAAGCAGCAGTGGAGCAGTTAGCACAAAAATTCTGCTATGAAGGGATCCTGGCTCTTATGATTACAAGTGCTAACATGTGTTTGATTTTCTGGGTGCTAACATGTGTTGTACATGCTAATGATGCTAACGTGTGTGTGATTGGCAGGGTGCTAACAGAGCTGTGGAGGACGCAGAGCGCGAGCGCCGGGAGAGGGAGGAGCGTCTTAGGCACGGCAGGAACCCCGCGGCCAGGGGTATGGCCTCAGCCTCAGGGAGAGCCAGAGGAGCTCCGGACGTGGCTGCTCCATCCCCCCTCAACCCCTCCTCTCACACAGGTACGTGGAGCGCACAAGCCCCGGTGATCCAAGATGGCGCCGTATTCAAATGAATGGTTTGTGCTCAGTGGCGCATGTGCCGGCACGGGCGTGAGGGATTAGTGAAACTCGTCCATATTTTGGCATCCTCTGGTCCTCCCGGTTCTGCGCAGTGGATGAGCTCCCATGATGCTTTGTGCCAAATACGCGTGTGTGGACCTCTTTGACCAATCAGAGCTGATCAGAGCAGCAGCAGAGCAAGTCAGAGCGGGAAGGACAGGAGCAGAGTTTGTGGCAGTAAAGTGTGGATTTAAAGAAAACAGAAGGATTTAAGAAGAAAAAAAGTTCAGGACGACAAGGGACACTAACATACCCACAAAATCCGATATTTCTGAAAGCTGTAGGTTCTCTGTCAGGTTCTCTGTCAGCTGAGGTTGTGCTGTTTTAGTTTACATTGAGTTCTATGGGACTTTTTTTCTGTAGCCCACGTTAAATTAGTCTGCAGTACCACAGCGCCCCCTGTGGCCATAGATGTTACAGTTGTAAGCTAGTAATACTCTATCCAGTTATTATTATAGATCAGTGAATCTGAAACAGTCTGTGGTGGTTGTACTGTACTTTTATCATTGCTTCAGGGCACAATCCACGTCTAATACTGTCTGTCTGTCTGTGTGTGTGTGTGTGTGTCTGTGTGTGTGTGTGTGTGTGTGTCTGTGTGTGTGTGTCTGTGTGTGTGTGTGTGTGTGTTGTAGGGATGGAGAAAGAGCGCAAAGTGAGCATGCGCCTGCACAGAGGAGCTCCAGTGAACATCTCCTCCTCAGACCTGACCGGACGCCAGGATACGTCACGCATGTCCACCTCACAGGTACGACTGCTACACACATGCATACACACACACGCACGCACGCACGCGCGCGCACACACACACACACACACACACACACACACACACACACACACACACACACACACACACACACACACACACACACACACACACACACACACACACACTCTTTGACGGAGCTCCTTGTTGTAGAAACAGCAGAGTCTGAGTAAACAGGAAGCAGCTCTGACACAGAACAGGGAAGTGTGTCACAGAACATATGTTGGTGTTCTCTGAGACTCGGGCCGCTGGAGCCCCCTGCTGGTCAGCTGCAGAACAGTCTGCTTCAGGGGCCTCAAACATGTGTCAATGTGGCCCCAACTTTAAAGAGGATTCATCAAGAAAACAACCTCACTGTTAATTTTGTCATAAACATAAACACAAAAAGGAAAAAGTAAAATGATGAATCACTGAGACTCACTGACTTTGTTCAGTGTCTGGGTCTTTTTACAGAAATGTATCAAGACTATTTCATTATCTCATATGCAATAAAATGATTTGGCCAAAATACCTGCTCTACAAGTTTCTCTGCTGTGATTATTAAAGACTGAGAAAATGGGGAGTTTGAGACTTGAACTGGTAAAGAAGTGAGGGTTTGATGGTATCGCGATATTTGGGCCACAGTTCAATGTTATTGTGATTCTGAAAATATCACGATACAGACGGGATGTGATTCTGTGATTTATATTGTGATTCGTGTTATTGAGACTTAAAAGATAGACAAGACGTCATAGTCGCATAGACCTCAGATGGAACCAGAGGAAACTCTGATAAAACAGATCAATGTTTAATGAAATGTCAATACTTTTCTACTGTATCCATTTAATTGCGTGTGTAAAACATTTTTAACCCACCACTGTTTCCAGGTGTTAAGCTGTACAGATCTGATCCAATGTTCATATATTTATCACAAACACAAACCCCAGCTTTACATTCAGCTGCTTCTGAGGTGAAAACTACAAAAGGTTCAGTGAGAACGTGACGAGAACGTGAGCGGCATGAGAAGCACTCGCTCTGATCCTCGTTAGGACTCATGAATTCACAACCTCTGCATCATTAATGAACCTTGTGCATTTATTATCTCCTCCTGCTCCAGTGTTAATGTGTGAGAGAGAGAGGGCTCTCTGGTCTCTCTCTGGTCTCTCTCTGGTCTCTCTCTGGTCTCTCTCTGGTCTCTCTCTGGCCTCTCTCTGGTCTCTCTCTCTGGTCTCTCTCTCTGGTCTCTCTCTGGTCTCTCTCTGGCCTCTCTCTGGTCTCTCTCTGGTCTCTCTCTGGCCTCCCTCTGGCCTCCCTCTGGTCTCTCTCTCTGGTCTTTCTCTGGTCTCTCTCTGGTCTCTCTCTGGCCTCTCTCTGGTCTCTCTCTAGGCTCTCTCTGGTCTCTCTCTGGTCTCTCTCTGGTCTCTCTCTAGGCTCTCTCTGGTCTCTCTCTGGTCTCTCTCTGGCCTCTCTCTGGTCTCTCTCTGGTCTCTCTCTAGGCTCTCTCTGGTCTCTCTCTGGCCTCTCTCTGGTCTCTTTCTGGCCTCTCTCTGGTCTCTCTCTGGTCTCTCTCTGGCCTCTCTCTGGTCTCTCTCTGGTCTCTCTCTGGTCTCTCTCTGGCCTCTCTCTGGCCTCTCTCTGGTCTCTCTCTGGTCTCTCTCTGGCCTCTCTCTGGCCTCTCTCTGGTCTCTCTCTGGTCTCTCTCTGGTCTCTTTCTGGCCTCTCTCTGGGTTAAATAATTGTGTTATAATCATCACTGACCTCCTCTCTCTCCTCAGGCTCTGTCGCGGGTCACGCCCAGCGGCCTCCAGTCTGCGGCCCCTCGGTGAAGCCCTGCCCCCAGCGCGCCACAAGGCCTCGACAAGCTCCGCCCACCACAGCACACCCCCACACACTCCCCCCTTCCCCACCTCCTCCTCCACCACGACTACTGCGAGAGCGTGTGCGTCAGCCTGGACTGTGCCCCCCGCGGCCCGCCACGCCCGCCGCCGCCGCCACGCCCGGGACACGGCGTCCTCTTGTCCCTTTGACTCCTTTTCTCCTTTTTTATTTGAGCGTCGCACTTCTCTCGCTGCGGCCGGAGAACGGTAGAAAAGTAGTTGTTCTCGGACTTTGTATAGAACCAGCAGCGTTTTGAAGACCAGTGCCTAAAACCTGCGTCCAGACCACAACCTTCATCATCGTCATCATCATCATTATTATTATTATTATTATTTCTCCTTTTTAGTTCCATGTTTTTAAGCGGGGCCCGACCCCATCTCCCCCCTTGAGCATTTTACCAGGAATGTGACGTCTGCAGCTGGGAAAGGAAGTGCCCATTTTAAACTGGTGCATAGTGACGTGTGTGTCTGTGTGTGTGTGCGTCTGAGTGTGTCTGTGTGTGTGTGTGTGTGCGTCTGAGTGTGTCTGTGTGTGTGTGTGCGTCTGAGTATGTCTGTGTGTGTGCGTCTGAGTGTGTCTGTGTGTGTGCGTCTGAGTGTGTCTGTGTGTGTGCGTCTGTCTGTGTGTGTGTGTGTGTGCGACGGACAAACGCGGTAATGCATTTTAAAAACGCGCCTGGATTGTGTTTGGGAACGGCCTCCTCCTGGTTCTTACTTTTCCGTTCCAGAATCCAGTGACGGATCAGTCCCTCGGTTGCTACGGGAGACGCCAGATCGCTGTATTTCTCTGATAACGACCTCAGTTTGTCGTTGTCGACTCGAGATTCCAGCATTTCTCGCAACCATGTGGACTTTTACCATAGTTCCGCAGCCACGCCCCCAAACAGCCAATGGCAGTGCGCCGTTCCATGCTAGCACTTACTCTCACCTAGCGCTCGCTCTGGGATCCGTCACAAACTATTATTTCTAGTTCTGTGTCATTCAGAAAAGCAGCGTCTGCGTCTCCAGCGACCGAACGGGGAGAAGTGATGTCACACACCACGGAGAAGTCACTGAATGTATAGAGTTTGTTTTTCGATCTCAAAACCCTGACTGATTGTACGTTCACGAGGCCGGGCTCAAACCAAAACGATTCATTCACAGGTTAAAAAAACAGCTCTTTTCTTCCCCAAAACAACAGTACACATTCTCAGGACTCTTAGTGAAGGGATTAAAGGACACGTCAGATTAGCCCTCGTTAATTAACAGCTGATTAGTGAAAACAAACCCGAACCCTTTTCCAGTGTCTCAATCATATGGGGGAAAAGCAAACACAAAAATCTGATTTAAAAGTGTGATTTCTGGGACTCCCAAACCCATGTTCTGGAAGTGGGGACCTTTTTTTGGGAAACAGTGCCCCCTATGTCCAGAATAGTCATTACATGGAAGTTTGGAATCTATGGTTTAAGTCTGGAAGTGGTTTATTTCACTTCCAAACTCGTCTAAGGACTGTCTAAAGAATGTATAACCAACTGTAGTCTTTGTATGAGCTACTTTCAGAATCGGAACATCCCATTGACTTATGGGAAATCCCAAACCCTGATCCTGAGGGACGGTGTCTGTGAGGGCTGGGTGTAGAATGAGGACTAATAAGTGATTAATAAACATGAATTAAGAGCTGATTAACCCATGAACCAATCAGCTGTGAGTTGGTGAGGGCTGCAGCTCTGACCCGGAGGACGTGGAGAGAATATTAAACGTGTAGATTTAGTGTAGTTGAAGGTAAATGGGGCTGTAAGGGTTTCTTGTTATTGTCTGTTTGTGAAAATAGGGCGTGTCTTTGAGGGGTTTGGCCAAGGTCCGGATTAGATTCAACTCTTAACTTGGTATAATTCACCTTTTTTCGGGCTCGGAAAATATGAACTGGTTTGTCTCACTCTGGCGGTGATTATGAAACAAGTACGTTTTTCTTCTTTTGTTCTTTTCTTTCAGTTTTTCGGGGAGTTTCCTCTCGTCTCGTCTGATTCTTATTGTTCTATTCTTTATTTTTCTTTTCTTTTTGGCTTTGACTGTGAAGCGGTCGAGATGATTGTCAAACACATCTCCCTGTGTGAACTTTTGTTTTTGCATCTCCCACCCACACACACACACACAACAGAGATACACACATACAACAGACACACACACATGCACGCACACACACACACTAACACACCTAAAAGACTTTTTCTCCTCATTTGTAACGCCACTGTATTTGTGTATTTTAAAATTGTGTAAATAAATTAATAAGTACTTGTATCTTATGTGTGGAGCTTTTTTGTGTTCGAGGGAAAGTTCATTTTATTTCATTTTTGTATCGTCCAAAGTCATTCTCGTGGTTTTCTGAGGTCTTTACAAAGCTGTCGATTCACCAACACAGGTCAGAGAATCAAACTGTTAACACTTTGATAAAAACACAAAAAGAGCAGAGAGCAGTGTTTATAAATGTGGTGACTGTGGAGGGTCCTGATCCTCTCGGTCCTGAGAGCCTCCTGCTTTAGAGGAACTGCTCTAAAACCCAGAGGGAGAAAAGTGAGAAACCTCAGGGAGACCCACAGTGAGGTAGGGATCTGCTCCCACAAACAGGCTGTAGACCCAGGACCGAGGCCACACTGCAGGACTGGGGCAGGTCCCAGGTGGGGAGGGCGTACCGGTCGACTATCACATCGCACACATGTGGAACTTGGGGACACAGGGACTGGCCTCCAATAACAATAGTGAAAAAGAGAGACACCCACAGATGGACTGAGGCTGTAGATCCAGGACTGAGGCTTTAGACCCAGGACTAAGGCTGTAGATCCAGGACTGAGGCTGTAGACCCAGGACTGAGGCTGTAGACCCAGGACTGAGGCTGTAGACCCAGGACTAAGGCTGTAGATCCAGGACTGAGGCTGTAGACCCAGGACTGAGGCTGTAGACCCAGGACTAAGGCTGTAGACCCAGGACTAAGGCTGTAGATCCAGGACTGAGGCTGTAGACCCAGGACTGAGGCTGTAGACACTATTATGTACAGCTCTGGACAGAGCAGTCGCATTCTCTTGCTGCTCCTCGCTTGCTGCTTTTTTATGGGCGGCACGGTGGCTGAGTGGATAGCACTCTCGCCTCTCAGCAAGAATGTCCTGGGTTCGAATCCCGGCCGGACCAGGGCCTTTCTGAGTGGAGTTTGCATGTTCTCCCCGTGTCTGCGTAGGTTTCCTCCGGGTACTCCGGTTTCCCCTACCACTAAAAATATGTACAATATAGGTCTGGCATGCGCCTCCTGTTCGGCGACCCCGCTCCCATCTCTGTGTGGAGTGAGAGGACAAGTGCCCAAAAAATAACAATTGTAAACCGCTTTGTGACTCTGGTCTGTGAAAGGCGGTATATAAATAAAGCTTACTTACTTACTTACTTACTTATCTCCTTTAATCATTTTTGCTTACATTTTTATTCCACAAAACACGGATTACTCCTTTTTACAAACTTCAACACAAGAAGGCCGGAAAGAGGCGGAGTTTCCTGCTCCCTCTTTTAGCGGGCTGCCTGGCCGCATAGTTGGTTGGAAATGGCGTTTGCTGTGCGATAGGCTGGGATGCGAGGCCGGCCTGGAAGGGGTGGCCTTTGGCTTGCCCGACTTCCAGAAATGAATTTCCGCGAGGCTGCATTTCAATCTGGAGAGAGACCTTTGAGGAAGACCAAAAGGCCTTTGAAGTTTTTATTGAAAGGTAGTTTTGCGTCCTAGGCCCCGTGCGGCGTTCAGTCAGCGAGGCTCCTGCGAGAGGCGCGCACAATCCCCCAAAAGGCTGTGGCGTTTGATGGGTTAAGGCCATGGGCCTGGTTAGCCAGGGGTACAGACGAACATGCACCCGCTATATATAAAGGCAACACTATTTATAATGCAAACACTATTTATAAGGCAACACTATTTATAAAGCTTGGCTGCTGCCGCCGCCAGGGAGGTTTTGCAAGCTTTACGGAGATGCCAATAACGCTGGCTGCCAGATGGTCCAAAGTTTCCGGGCCCCTGATAGAGGAGAGGCAGATGATGACCAGCGACCCAAACTGCTGAAGGGCAGATGGGGAGTCCCGCCAGGGAGCACGCAATTATAAGGCAACACTATTTATAAAGCAACACTATTTTATAAGGCACCGCTATATATAAAGGCAACACTCATTTTTATAAAGGAAACAATATTTATAAAGGCACCGCTATTTATAAAGAAATAAATTGATAAAGGCACCGCTATTTAAAAGGCAACAACTATTTATAAAGGCACCAGCGGATATACTGTATAGAAGGCAACACATTTAGAAATGCAACGCCTATTTATTAGAAGGCAACCTATATTAATTCCTCTCAACAAACAAACAAAAAACGAAAAAAAAGAAAAAAAACGAGGAGGAGGAAAAGAGCGAGATTATATAGCGGTGTACTTATAAATAGCGTTTGCATTTCAAAATAGTGTTTCCTTTTATACAGTAAATAGGCGGTGCCTTTATAAATTAGTGTTGCCCTGAAAATAAATAGCGGTGGCCTTTATAAATATTATTTCCTTTATAAATAGCGGTGCCTTTATAAATATTGTTTTCCTTTATAAAATGTGTTGCCTTTATATATAGCGGTGCCTTATAAATGTGTTGCCTTAATAAATAGTGTTGCCTTTATAATTGCGCCTCTGCTTCCCTGGACTTTTATTATCCGCCCCATTTCCTTGCCCTCCAGCAGTTGGGTGGGGGGGTCGCTGGTCATCATCTGCCCTCGTCCTCATACATCCAGGCCGGAAAAACTTTTGAACCATTCTGGCCGCCCACGTCCTATTGGCATCTCCGTAAAGCTTGCAAAACCTCCCGGCGGCGGCAGCAGGCCAAAGCATTTTTATAAAAGTGTTGCCTTTATAAAATAGTGTTGCATTTTTAATAAATAGTGTGCCTTTATATAAAGCGGTGCATGTTCGTTCGGTCCCCCTGCTAACCAAGGCCGTGCCTATAACCCCATCAAGAAACGCACAGCCGCCTTTTTTGGGATTGTGCGCGCCCACGATCCGTCGCAGGAGCCCCCTCGCAGTGACTGAAACGCCGCACACGGGCCTAGGGCGCCAAACTACCTTGTCAATCAATAAAAAACTTCAAATGCATTTGTCTCCTCATAAAGTCTCTCCCAAGTGAAATGCCGGCCTCCGCGGAAATTTCAAATTCCTGGAAGACGTCAGCCAAAGCCACCCCCGTTCCAGGCCGGCCCTCCGCGCATTCCCCAGCCTATCGCACCAAGCATACGCCCATTTTCCTAACCAACCTATGCCGGCCATGGCCAGCCGTGCTTAAAAGCGGAGAAACTCCCTCTTTAAAACGGCCATCGACCTCCCTCCCCGTCAGAGAGCCTTTGCAAACCACCACCCGCCCCTCCCCTCCTCCTCCTTTTTCCTCACCCACATCAATCATGTTATGCCTTCTTCCCTGCTGCCCGAATGCACGCCACCAAAAGTGGGCCTAGGTCCCGGGGGATTGTGCGCCCCAACCACCTCCTCGCAGGAGCCCTCCGCTGAATGAACGCCGCACCGGGGCCTATGGGCGTGCAAAACTACCTTTTCAATAAAAAACTTCAAATGAAATTTTGTCCTCCTCAAAGATCCCTCATTCTCCAGATTGAAATGGGCCCTCTCCCTTCTCTTTTCCGGTGAACACTATGGGTGACGTCCCCATGTAATAATGCATTGGTTTTAAATATAGCGCTTTTCTTCTAGACACGCAAATAAGCTTTACATGGCATTATTCATTCCAAAAACCGTTTTGGTTGATAAACCGAGTAACGGACCAACGCTGTCCTCCTGGGCTGGGGCACACTGACAGGGGGGGGGAAGCACCACACCATACAAGCAATGTGGGTTTAAATAGATATTGTTTCCCACTTGAAAATCCTTTCCGTCCTTGTCTGTGCTTTTGTCCAGATGAACAGTAGATAGAACCCCCAGTCACGGTGGGTGGTCTTGCCTAAGGAAGAGAACAACCACAAGTTTGGCACTACAGCCGGCCCATGAGGCACCTGGTTTTCCTCCTGAGGTCTCAGAGGTCCCTGGATTAAACCAGCCCCTGCCCTGCGTAATTTGTTCAATAAGTCTGACAGGATCTGACTTTAACATGATCAGTGGCGCCATGGTATAGTTAATGGCTGTGCAAGCACCTCAAATTTTGTTAAAAGGATTGCTTTGGGATGTTGTAATGTCACTTTACCTAACCTTTATTGATGATCCAATAGACATGTGATCTTCGGCTGTAATTCAGAAAGTAACTAGATTCTTAATGGGCCACCACAAAAATGGTAATTGATTCCTGAAAAATTAGTATCTAAATTACTTGAATTTCTGGCATGAAAGGGAGACATTTGATAATAATTGAGAAGGGACAATTTCGCATCTCTTATCCAATGTGGATCTTTTGATAGTGTGTGCTCTGGGGAAGACCTGTCCGTCTCTTTAAGGTATAATTAAATACTTATAGAAAGAGTAATCACAGGAAAGATTCGTTAATAGTTTTTGCAGAAAGAAATAAAAGTAGTCACAGATGAAATACTTACCTTTGAGCAATAGGCAATACAGTAGATTTACTGTTGCTGTTTTAAAATGGGTGTATGTTGAAACAATAATTATAGTGCCTGTACTATACAATGTTAACGCACTCTAATAATTAAAACATTGACGGTCCCAGTTCCAATGAAACATTTAGATTTTTTTTCTGCAAACAAACACTGCTGCTGCTGGATTCCCTTTGTAATCTCTTTTTCCAACGGATGTGGATTGGTGGAACCCTCAACTTTTTTTTTGAGTTTATCCTTGAAGAATATTTTTAGCAAAAATGCCTAATGGCCAGCGAGAACCCCCCACCAGTAATAGACACATACAGTAGAATAAAATTAGAATCAATTCTAGATCATGGAGGTGTGACCTAGTGAAATTAGTGGGGTTATTTAGGCTGTATGTTGTGTATCCTTCCCTACTATTTTTCGCCAAACCGGGTATGAAAGCAAAATTGAGTGCATAATTTAAGGAATAGCAAACGAGTATAGTATTTGTTATGGTCCATTCATATTCAGTGTTTAGGCCAAAGCGTTTAAACGTTGAATACAGGCTTTCTGTATTACAGCGGGGGGCTTAAGCAGAAGGCAGAGGCAGCGTATTTAAATTGACTGATTTCGTGTGAAGTGTGAGACCGAGGAAGCTGTGTCCTCAATTAATGGTCCATCCCCTAGAATACTATAATTAAAGGGGCAAGAAGTCAGTCACCCTGAAAAATTCGCCAGCCCAACAGCAAATAAAAAAAGGCTATTTCAGAAACAAACAAGAGTGAATTCCTTGAAGAGATGAAAGAATGCAAACGCTCTGGGTATTGTTGCACGCCATACATTCTGCACTTAACTTCCATAAGGTGGGAAGACCAGAGAAGGGACTGGACCTGACTGAGTGCTGTAACGTCTACCCATGTGTTTGTACTAGTTAGAGAAGCTTTGATTTGGGCTACGTTACGTCGGAAAGGGCTCTAATGAAGAATCCTGCGGGGATGGCATAAGACTTTGCAAACCAAAGAGTCAATCAAGAGTAACCCAGGCCTATTTCCCGCCTTGTGGGTAATTGGCCAAAGGCCAAATTCCCCAGATCCATAACTGAATATTTACACTAACTGGATCATGAGGAGTGGTGGAACTATGTAATTATTAAGAGCCCAGAGGTAAGAGTGACCTAATGTTACAGAGTAAGAGTTTTACTTTTCAATACCAAGTCAATGGAGCCTAATGGAGCAAAACTTCTTCAGAGAGCTTGTCCATCTTTATACAGCTATGATACAGATCACATAAACATATAATACTCAGTTAGTCTTTAGGTCCTGTTTTTAGATACAAAAATTATAAAACGTGGTAAATTTAATTATATACCTGAATTTGACCTCGTTTTACTTTTCTGATTCACTCAAGAGCCATTTGAAAATAATATTGCATTCAGTTAAATATCACAAATAAACCTTTGAAAATCAAACACGTTAAACAAGTCCAACAAAGATTCAGATGTAACAAAAACGTAAAACAAATGGATAGAGTTTAATATATTTAATAAAGTCACAGAAAAATGAACAAAACAGAGGAAAAAAAATGGGCAAAAAAGATATCCAACAAACATTCCACAACATAACCAGTATCTGTGTCCGTAATTTACATAATGTACACAAATTACATCAAAAGTCAAGGAAAGTCGAACAGTGCATTGGTTGTTAAATATTGTTATGGCTTTTTTTAATATTAGTGGAACATTGAATTAAACCAATCGAGCTTTTAGTTTGTCTATGTCCATTGTGAGAGGAAACAGGTTAAAACATGGTGTGCATCTGCTCTGGCTTAGTTCCCTGGAATGGTCTAGGAACCAACAGGGCGTCAGTGTGAAGGCTGCTGAAGCTTGGGCATCTGCAAAGTGCATTTTTTTTTTTCCCTTCTCATTCCACCCCGAGTGACAAGTGGTCCTTTTTTTCAGTACATTCCCTTCTACAGTGTGGTAGACTGGAGGCGGCTGCGAAACTACAGAGCTTTTTTCCCAACTGAACTTCAAACTTCCCAAAAATGATTTCCTTATCTAGATATAGGCCACTTAATGGTGTGTGAAAGAGAAAAATTCTCTTGGCAGCAACAATTTTCGGTGCTTTATCCCCCCGGCTTTTTTCTATGTCTTATCTTATCTCAACACGAGAAAGCAGATATGTATAGTAATACCCGGATTGGATGGACCGTTTCAGAACTTGTGCCGACAAGGCAGGGGTCCGTTGGGCCTCGCTCAGAAGAATCCACGGTTGCTTAAGGTTGCGAGTATTCACCGGATGAAGAATCCGTCTTCGTCAACTCTCCTCCTCACCCTCGGCATAGTCCACCAAGCTGTCCCTGCTGAGATTTGTCCCCCGGACCCACGTCATCTCGCAGGTCAGAAACACAAGCTGCCGTCCTTAACAGTGGCTTTTTCCTTTTTTCCCTCCCACTCGCTAAATCACTGAAGGAGAAGAAAAAGAATGGGAGAGTTCAGCGGAGCAGGGAGTGGAAAAAAACTCATTGGTGCAGCAGGCAGTGCTCACCAAGCAGCAGTAGAGAGCTATGCAGCAGGATGCATGTTTATTCACGATCCAACCCTCAAAATCTTAACATTAGTGGCTGCTAATCAGACCCCAAGAGTGCAACAATTTGGATGCATAAAGTTCCTTTATAAACACACAACCTCATAGTGTTTGAAACAGTTTTAAAGCTGGTAGTTAGTATAGTTTTCTCTGAGTTTGCATCGTGAATTGGGAAAGGAAAAGTCGGTAACAAAACAAAAAATATTCCTTGTATAGCCCGAAATCACAACAGTAGGCAATCGTCAGAGGATTCAGCTGAATTTCACCAGTTATATCATATAAGAGAGAGGTGGGGGGGAAACAGTGTGGTTAAAAAAAGCTGTAGTAGTAGTAGTTGTTCCTGATCTTTGCATCGTGAATGGAACGGAAAGTCCGGTACAAAACAAAATGAATTCGTGTATAACCCGAAATTCCCCACAACAGTAGCAATCATCAGAGGATTCAGCAGAATTCCACACACAGAATAAAAAGAGTCAAAACAGTTCAAAAACTCTAGAAAGCAATGATATAAACACATTGGCCTGGTCCATAATGTGAGAAATGATCATCAACCAACACTGTCCTTATGTTAGACCCTCCTCCTGCATTCGCAGGGACTTAACAGTGGGAAAAGGTGACAAAAAACCTTGGGAAGCACATTGAGAGAGGTAGACAGACGGACGAGGCTAACTCTTGCCTTAGTAGTTTCATGCACTGTGGATTTTAAAAAGTGATAACTTCCTAATTTAACCTTTCGACAGAGAAAAATTAATAAAACGTTAATAATAAATATAAATAAAAGTTTAAATGCAGGAACATGAATCCACGATGGACAGATGAATACGGCTTTGCATAATATACATACTAGATTTCTAGTCAAACAAGAATGAAAAGCAGCTTAAAAAGAAGTGAAAGTAGAATCTGCTAATTCATTTGGTTAGTTATTTTGGAGGTGTACAGAAGAAAAAAATACATAATTTGGAAATATACCCTCAAATATTTTCCCCTCAAGGTGAGGTTATTTCTTTTATACGATAGAATGTTCCAATGAAAACATAATTGATTTCCCATGGTCATGTAATTTACCAGTCCAGATCCTGCAAATAGTTTTTCAAGCTCTAGTTGAGCATTATAAATATTCCAGGACATAGAAACAAGAATTCAATGGCCACAGGTAAATAACAGAACGCAATTACATAATGTCATTTTGAAAAAAGGATGATCGTTTGATCTTTCATATCGTGAGTGGTGTCAAAAACCCTCAACCTATATTTAAAACTGTGCGTAGGAGGTGCCAAAAAAAAAAAACGGTGTTTGAAAAAGAACACATCGTTGCAAAACTGTGCAAGCTGTGGGATCTAAAACTGAAATAGAAATTTAAAAAAATTTTTGGGAAAACAAAAAAAACGAAACATTAGTTTTCACGTTTTAAAACCCAAAACCGCAAAACTATTTCATCTACTGGTTTTCCCCATGTTGCCTTTGTGGAAGACCCAACCTAATTGCAGGTATGAAACAATTCATTGTTGCTATTCATTCACTGTGACCAATTAGATTCCACCACCAATTAAACCATAACAACCTGGTCCCCCATTCCATAATACATTCTGTGACAGTTTTTAAATTTTGACTTGAATATTTGCCCATTACAAACACCATCCCACCGTGCTTGGAAGCTCCCAGACCACAGCCGATCCCGGCTCTACAGTGTGTACTGTGTGGTGTGTGTGTGGTACTGAGTGTGTGTGTGTGTGTATATGTTTGTATTAGACTGTAATTAAAAACGCATGGTTACACTGTGACAGCTTCCACTCATCTTATATAGCTTCAGTACACACTCCAGCTCCGAGGCAGGGGAAGCTCGCCCAGGGGAGCAGAGAAAGGAGCTTGGCTAATACAATCCAATCTATAATTGCTATTTGGCAGCCAGGGCTTCCAGACCGAAAGGCAATTTCAAATCCTCTTTAGAGAGGCAGGCCATGGATAAATGCCCAAGAGGGCGGCTCCATTCCAAAACAGTGAGACAGTGGGTGGCTATGCCGTGTCTGTGGATAATGTATTGTGTAAGGGGACGGGTAGTCCATCACATTTCTGGGACTGAAATCTTCACTGTTGGCGTTGCTTTTTGAGTTATGGCTCTGCAGTATAAGTAGTGATTCTGGATACGCTCATGATCACTCTCCAACATCTAAAAACATGTCTTTGTAAAAATTAAGATACAAATTTCAATAGTAAATGTATTATCCTTCGCCATGGTAAAGTGCACGTGCCGTGTATTTAGAGGGTCCGATATTTTATCACAGAGTATGGGGACTAAAACATTCCCATACGCTACTTTTTGTCTCTTGTCCTGTTTCTGGTTCGGTTGGGAAAACAAACATAAATTATCTATGGAACTAAACAGAAACCACATCGTTAAGTTAGAAGTTTACCACACCACAATTACCACACAAAAAAATTCCTATTGTAAAGCAACGGGTTGTCCCCAAAAGCATAGTGTGCATGTGTGTGAGAGTGTGAAGGGGAGAATGGAGGGAGGAGCAAGAGGGAGAAAAATGGTGGGAAAAGGTGGGCATATGCATTTGTCGTTTTCCTTTGTAGGCCCCAGTCAATACTGCCTGTCTTGCCTGGGTTTCCTCCCCCCTCGGAGGTCCCCAGGCGCGGGCCGAAGAAGTAGATGCCAATTGAAAAGCGGCTAAGGGCCAACAAGCAGTGTCCCTCAGAGTTATATTGATTGGGGGGGACGTAACCTATAAATAATCACTTTGCTGCGGATATTGCTCCCTCCCGCGGGGCCCCCTCCGTTCCCTAATTCCCTAAACATCATGGTTGGGTACACTCTGTCTTCTCTTCCTTCTTCTCGCCCATGGCCTAGTTATTCTAAAAACACAGTCCATATGAGACTAGACTCTGAAAGGCTGGTCTGCGATGGTGCATTGTAAACAAAGCGAACACGGTTCCGGTGTTGTGCTTGATATTCACAGAACATTGATTTTTAAAACGGTGTAAAGTTTCTCTGTCAGTTTCCACATCATTTTTCCTATTGCAGTATAAAAATAAAAAAAAACTGATTAAATTAAATAGCTTATTACCTGCAGCTGGCGTCCTCCTATCTTAAAACCTTCTGCACCATTTTCCCGTCACCAAGCATATTTGTTGTAAATCTTGGCTTCTGTATCTTAGCAAAGTTTTTTACCACTCTACTTGGCAAGATGTTTATAGTCAAGATGGGGCCCGCCTGCCCTATTGGAGAGTGTTATATTAAGTAGACTAATTTGGGTGATGTGTGCCGGGTGCAACTGTGAAAGAGAGGTTTATTTTTAGGGGAGAATAAGCAGATATACAAACAGTTGTTATTAAATATGTGGGGTAGGCATCATCAAACTAAAACCAAGAATCAGCATCAGCGGTTTGTAATTTGGAGCGCATTGATGCTCCACAGAACAAGTAGTCCATTCGCCCAGCGCAGTTTTTTTTTTTTTGTGCAGACAGCAAGGTCACATTCGAATTGCACTATAAATCTGCCTCGCTGTCAAAAAAAAAACCCTCGGTTCAATTTTCTTTAGAGCTGGAAAATTGTGTTGAAAGATGTCAAAAACACAGGAAAAAACGCCTCAAAAAATTGACTACCTCGATATGTTACGTCTACGTCTAAAATTGATGATTCTGCAACTTTCCAATTGCAATTTCATTTTGTAAAATAAATAAATACGCATTTTTGTTTGACGACATGAACTTGTAGTGTCATCTATAATAAGTGTATGTTTTGTGATACATATATTTAAAAAACAAAACCGGCTCTATTTCTCATTATTAATGGAAATAAGCCTCACCAAGTAATATTTTCTGAAGGAGAAATAGTTAGACAAAGATGAAGGCTCAGCTGTCTATTAAAATTTTAAATCATGAGCATCCAATCCAGACCCTGTGGAAGGCTGGTGTAAATTGGCAAATTTATTTTTGAAAATTATATTCTGACCTTCAAGTTTGATTGTTATGGAGAGAGATGCAGCTCATAAGAATTAACACAGGAAAAACACATCGAAAGACCAATACCCTAACAAAAAAAATATTAAAGATCTTTCCTTGAAGCACACTTAATATTTATATATATCAAGCATTTCCTGGGCCCATAAAGAGTTAAATCGATATAATGAACCAATTTAACAGTACAAATAATATACTGGAATCTGTATTTTCTTCAGGCCCCACTCGACTTTTTTTTTATTTTTCTTCTGCCAGATAAATTAGGTCTCCTACACAATCCAGGTGAAGAGTGTGCAAATATACCGACCATCCTTTTGTATCACGGTAGTGGAGGACTGGAGTCCAAAAAGCCAGTTTTGACATTCATTGAGTTTCGAGTTCCAAGATTGCCAAACAGCCTCCTCCTTCACGTTGGTTTTTTTAATAGCCAATCTTATCTATCCATTTCATGGCAGCGTTTACCATTGCGGGCCACCATAGGTCGCATTTTCAAACCTTAGCAAGCCTCCCTTTCTCTGACGACCTTCGAAGAGCTTGGCAGATAACGGGGGCCTTTTATCTAAGAGCAGGTAGAAAGGCCACAGTCGCGCGGCCCGCCCACATGACCTTTGAAATCAGTGATAAAATGGGGCTGAGTGTAATGAAGGCCCAGACTCAGCTCCGTCCCGAACATTGGGAAGCTCTGGCGCGCTGCTCATGTCACCCCTGGCAAAAAAACAGCTGAGGACGGTGACACATCACAGGCAGGTGGCTCGAGTAACATTTGTCTATTCATTGACCCAGATCCAGTAGACAGAGCCTCGCTGAAGTAACCGCTGAGTGAAGACATGGGGCAAGCCAATATTTCCTGTCTGGTCCTTCTCTATAAAAAACCTTGATGAATTCATTTATTTTAAAAAAGACAGAATAATGATAATAAGTAATAATGGTAATCCGTGAATCTTCCGTGTAACCCCTTCGATCATGTAGTTATTCCGTTTTCAAAATAAAAGCAAGAAAATCAAAATTTTTTCCCATTTGTTTTATTGTCTTTTTTTATTTCCTTTTCTAAACTTTGAATAAAAAAAATAATTAACCTTTAAATGCTTAAAAAGCAAATGTGTTTGTTTTGGCGCTAGTTGTTAAAATTCTCAAAAGAATTATGGCAATTCTATTACGTTGTTTTATTATTATTTTGCGACACATGACACCGGAAGAGAGAAGAGACCCTCCCGCGGAAGGAAGCTCCTCTTTCGGGGGCTCCTCAAAGCCGAGCCAGGGGGGCTACAAGGCGCGGCGGGTGGGACCCAGGGACTCCCCTAAGAGGACCAGAAAAGTATGGCCCTTGGAAACCCCCCGCGGGGGACCGCAGCGGCTCCCTGCCAATCCGCCCAAGAGCCGCAGTCATTTTGGGGGAGGAGAAGCCTCCGGCTTCCCAGGCTGGTCAAAAAACGAACCAGGGGTGCTAGAGACACAGGGTTTTTCACCCACGCACGAGAACGGCTCCATCCGTTCTGGGGCTATCACCGGGAGGGCTTTGCTCCCCGCTTCAGACCCCGGCCTGAGCGCTCATCATCCCGGGGAAGGGGAAGCCCCGGCTTTTCCCGGGGACGTCCCTCAAGCCGAGCCAGGGAGGTAGAGACATCGGGGGTGGGAACCCTAGGGACCTTATCCCCTGGTTCCCAGGCACCCGCCCCGGTTGAATTTTGACCAGCGCGGGGGATAAAAGGAGACAGGAAAGTTATGGCCCTTGGAAACCACCCCGGGGTGGCGCACTGCATCCGCCCAAGAGAGCTCATTCTGGGTGAGGAGGAGGAACTGCCAGCCGCAGGGGTCAGGAGGCACCCCGTGGCTTATTAACGGGCCCATAACCACCCTTGAGTATGCCCGATCTCGTCTGATCTCGGAAGCTTTGCAAGGTCGGGCCTGGTTAGTACTTGGAAGGAGACAGGCCTGGGAAATACCAGGTACTGTCATTCAATTTTGGCCCCTGGAGCTCGGCGGCCTGGGGGCGAGCTCAAAAAACACGCGAGTTGTTGTCCCCCGTGTAGGTGAGTTGAGTGCTGCTTGCATTGTTTCCGTCTCTTCTTTTCGTCAACACCACTCATCATTTCCGGTAGCGAGATCAAACTAAATAATGAAGTTGTTTTAGTAGTTGTGTTGGTTTCCCCCTCTGCATAGCAAAAGATAATGGGTGAATATTTCATTAGAGAATGTTTTGATTTCCCCAATTTTAATTTAGAAAGTGGAAATAACAATAAACAACCAATTTGGGGCGACAGTATCTTCAGTTTGGAAGAGCACTGGTCTTTTGGGACCTAAAGCCTAGCGTACCATCGACAGAGAAACCTGGGACAACTAGTTGCACGGGGGGGGCGGCTTTTTTGGGCACGAGGGAAGGAGATGAATGGGAGATGATTCAGTTTTTGCCGAAATCGGTCGAATGTGGCCGATCATCGTACAAAACTGGAGATGATCATCGGTCTCCAGTTTCAGTCATTCCCGTGTTCTACTTTTCGTTTTTCCCGGCAACTAGGGGATGTCCCTCAGTTTCGGAGATTATGACCCGAATGTTGCGCGCTCCCATGCGCCGCTTCCGCGACAACGTGTGTGTATTTGCGTGTGTTGCGAGCCCCAACAGTTTTATGTCAGAAAAACACACTGAAGTTTTGAGCCAGTTAGCTGTCAGATGTACGCGCCTGTGTTATTCCCCCAGAGACCTGGTCTGCGACTAGGAGTTGCCCGTTTTCCGTCAGATTGTCGATGTGTGCGGGGCAAGCAACTCATTGCGACGGATATAATCATTGCCAGTCCGATGTAACGCTAGGCTTAATGGTTGTGGGTTCGTTTCCCACCACGACCCCGTGTCAGCCTGCTCCCCACTGAATAACTGCTGCCGTTGTGTCCCCTGGGGGCAAGACCACTTAACCCCAATGTTGCCTGAAGTCCCCCGCCCTGAAAGACCAAGGCTGTTCATCTCTGAGTCGAAGGAGCAGGGCCAATCTTCCCCGTGTGGACCCAACCACCTGCAGGAAGATCAGCAAGGGACTGGTGCTGTGTGAATTTGGTGGCAGTTCCGATTTGCCACCCCACTCCCCCCTGCTGACACCCAGAAATGGAAAATAAAAAGGGAAGGTAAATGAAATGAAATGAAACCACGTTATTTGTTTTTCCCTGATTTTTAATTTTTGAAACGGAAATAACTAATGATCAAAGGGGACAAAACGGGATTTTTTCAAGATATTTCATTTTTCCCCGCTTAATTTGAAAAATTATTTAAAAAACGAAGAATCTTCGGACCATATTGCATCGGTTTTAAAAATATAGCGATGAATGATTAAACTACTACCTGAAGGCCACAAGCTCCCTGGGGCACACTGCCGAGGCAAAATACCAGTAGTGCAACGCCCCTCCAACCACTACCAGCCATTTCAACAGAACACAACAAGAAACTCACTCTAGGCTAATGTGGGTGAAGTGTCTTCGCCAAGGACACAACAGAAATCCAGGTGGGAAATCGGTGGGAAACGACCCACGACCTTCAAGCTTTCAGGCCATGCTCTTTCCACTATCCTGAGCCACTGTCCGGCGCCCCCGAGAATAAAGAAAGATTGCAAACATTTTTTAGAAATGTTACCATGGCCAACTCATAAATATGTATAGTGCCATGGTAAACATTTTCTAAAATGTAGCAGTATTCTTTTATCTGGGCGACAGTGGCCTCAGTGGAAGAGCATTGGCCTGAAAGCTGAAGGTCGTGGGTCTTTCCCCAACGATTCCCACTGATTTCGTTGTGTCCTTGGCAAGACACTTCACCCACATTAGCTTAGATGAGTCCTTGTTGTGAGAATGGCTGGTAGTGGTTGGAGGGGCCGTTGGCACATACTGGTTGCCCCTCGCAGTGTGCCCCAGGGCAGCTGTGGCATTCAGTAGTAGTTTATATCATTCAGCGCTATATAAACCGTGCAATATAGTCCGTAGATTCTCGTTAACTAATTTTTCAATTAAAATCGAAAATGAACTAGTCTTGAAAACAATCCCGTGTACCCTTTGATCATTAGTTATTCCGTTTCAAAATAAAATCAGAAAAACAAATTACGTGGTTTCCATTTTCATTTCATTTACATCCCTTTATTTTCAGTTCATGGGTCAGGGGGTGGCAATCGGAACGCCACCCAATTCAACACAAGCACCAGTCCTTGCCTGATCCAGCTTCCCCTGAGGTTGGTGGGTCCCACGGGAAGGATGGCTGCTCCTTCGACACAGATGCAGCCTTGGTCTTTCAGGCGGGACTCAGGCACATTGGGGTTAAGTGTCTGCCCAGGGACACAACGGCAGCAGTATCAGTGGGAGCACTGACCAACGGGTCGTGGTGGGATCGAACCCACAACCATTAAGCCTAGCGTACATCGGACGGGCAAGCTGATTATATCCCGACGGCATATTGAGTGTGCTGCCCGCACACATCGACATCTATGACGAAAACGGGCAACTCCCAGTAGCAGGACCTAGTCTCGGGATAACAGCGGCCCGGTTACATCGACAGCAACTTGGCCTCAACTACAGTGCGTTTTCTGACATTAAACTGTTGCGGGCTCGCAACACACGCAATTACACACACGTTGTCGGAGCGGCGCATGGAGCGCGCACATCGGGTCATAATATCTCGAAACTGAGGACAACTAGTTGCTGAAAAGTAGAACACGGCAGCAACTGACCTGAAACTGGAGACCGACTGTTCATCTCCAGTTGTAAGAGCGCCCCGCACATCGACGATTTCGGCAACTGTCATCTCCCACCATCTCCTCTAGTTGCCAAAAAGCCGCCTTGCAACTAGTTGTCCCCAGTTTCTCTGTCGATGTACGCTAGGCCTTAAACACACTAAGTTATTACAGAACTCTCTAAGTTTCAACAAACGACAGCCCTTTGTGAATCGCCAGTATATCACAGAATCACAAAATATGAAATTGTGGCTCAAATATCCAGACACAGTTCCCAGCTCTACTTTCTGCACAATGAAGAAGTTTGACTACATGTCCCTCACTCTGTGTTTGAAGTTAGGTCTCTAACTGTGACGGGTCCTAAACCCCCTAATCTCCTGAGAGGTTGCGTCACACAGGAGCTGCCCGTTGACACCAGCAGAGGTGGCATTGTGGGGCTCAGTATTGATTGTATAATGAGCTGGATTAGCACTGGACACATGGTCGGTGCAGCAGACTCTCTCTGGGCCATCTGCTGTGTCCTTCCCACAGGCTCAAACCTGCAGCGACAGCACCACTATTATATACACTCACACACACAACACACACACACTCACACACACACACACACACACACACACACACACACACACACACACACACACACACACACACACACACACACACACACACACACACACACACACACACACACACACACACACACACACACACACACACACACACACAGCCATTCTGAGGGGAGCAGTCATTCTGACGGGAGCACAGCATGGAACTGTTCAGGCCGGAAGGTATCATACGAGTGTTTTCACTTTTCAGCGCTGTAGCAGTAAAAGTTTGCATGTTGGTTCTGTGACAGGGACTGGTTCAAGCAACATCACAGTCAAAGAAGGAAAGACCAGAGAGAGAGACCAGAGAGAGACTAGAGAGAGAGACCAGAGGGAGGAGAGACTAGAGAGAGAGAGACCAGAGAGAGACAGAGACCAGAGAGAGAGACCAGAGAGAGAGACTAGAGAGACCAGATAGAGAGACCAGGAGAGGAGAGACCAGAGAGAGAGACCAGAGAGAGAGACCAGAGAGAGACCAGAGAGAGACCAGAGAGAGAGACTAGAGAGAGACCAGAGAGAGAGACTAGGAGAGAGACCAGAGAGAGACCCAGAGAGAGACCAGAGAGAGAGACTAGAGAGAGACCAGAGAGAGACCAGAAGAGAGAGACCAGAGAGAGAGAACCAGAGAGAGAGACCAGAGAGAGACCAGAGAGAGAGACTAGAGAGAGACCAGAGAGAGACCGGAGAGAGGAGAGAGACTAGAGAGAGACCAGAGAGAGACCAGAGAGAGAGACCAGAGAGAGAGACCAGCAAGAGGACCAGAGAGAGACTAAAGAGAGACCGGAGGAAGGAGTGAGACCAGAAAGAGAGAGACCAGAGAGAGAAAGACCAGAGAGAGAGAGAGACCAGAGGAGAGAGAGACCAGAGAGAGAGAGACCAGAGAGAGGAGCCAGAGAGAGGAGACCAGAGAGAGAGACCAGAGAGAGAGACTAGAGAGAGACCAGAGAGAGAGGACCAGAGAGAGACCAGAGAGAGACCAGAGAGAGAGACGAGGAGAGAGAGAGTGACCAGAGAGAGACCAGAGAGAGACTAGAGAGAGAGACCAGAGAGACTAGAGAGACTGGAGGAGAGAGAGAGGAGAGAAGAGAGACCGGAGGAGAGAGAGAGGGGAAGACTAGAGAGAGAGACCAGAGAGAGACCAGAGAGAGGACCAGAAGAGAGACCAGAGAGAGACCAGAGGAGAGAGAGGACCAGAGAGAGAACCAGAGAGGGAGACCAGAGAGAGACCAGAGAGAGACCAGAGAGAGACCAGAGAAAGAGACCAGACAGAGTGAGAATAGAGAGAGAGACCAGAGAGAGAGACCAGAGAGAGAGACCAGAGAGAGAACCAGAGGAGAGAACCAGAGAGAGACCAGAGAGAGACCAGAGAGACGAGACTAGAGAGAGAACCAGAGAGAGACTAGAGAGAGAGACCAGAGAGAAGAGACTAGAGAGAGACGGTAGAGAGAGAGAGACCAGAGAGGAGACAGAGAGAGACCAGGAGAAAGACCAGTATAGGAGAGAGAGACCTGAGAGTGGAGAAGAGAGAGACTAGAGAGAGACAGAGAGGTGCTCTTGCTATGAAAAAGGGACTGCGAGTCTGTGTTCTGGAGGTTCTTTATGAATCCAGACTCAGCAGCACTGAGCCCTCTCTAGGTCTGGACCCTGCCTCCTCCTGGTGCCATCTTGGCGGCTCTAATTGAGCAGGTTATTTGTCACTATCCCAGAGGCACGAGTGGAGTGGTGGTTTGGAGTGAGGCCCAGTGTAACCAAGAGTCCCTTATTCAGTCAGAGCAGTGTGGAGTAAGGCTCAGTGTGGAGTGAGGGCCCAGTTGTAGGAGTGAGGACCAGTGTAGAGTGAGGCCCCAGTGTGGAGTGAGGCCCAGTGTAGAGTGAGGCCCAGTGTAACCATGAGTCCATATTCAGTCAGAGCAGTGTGGAGTAAGGCCCAGTGTGGGAGTGAGGCCCAGTGTAGAGTGAGGCCCCAGGGTAACCATGAGTCCATATTCAGTCAGAGCTGTGTGGAGTAAGGCCCAGTGTGGGAGTGAGGCCAGTGTAGAGTGAGGCCCAGTGTAACATGAGTCCATATTCAGTCAGAGCAGTGAGGCCCAGTTGTGGAGTGAGGCCCAGTGTAACCATGAGTCCATATTCAGTCAGAGCAGTGAGGCCCAGTGTGGAGTGAGGCCCAGTAGTGTAACCATGAGTCCATATTCAGTCAGAGCAGTGTGGAGTAAGGCCCAGTGTGGAGTAGGCCCAGTGTAGAGTGAGGGCCCAGTGTAGAGTGAGGCCCAGTGTAGAGTGAGGCCAGTGTAGGAGAGTGAGGCCCAGTGTAGAGTGAGGCCCAGTGTAGAGTGAGGCCCAGTGTTAGCGTGAGGCCCAGTGTAGCGTGAGGCCCAGTGTAGCGTGAGGCCCAGTGTGGAGTGACGCCCAGTGTGGAAGTGACGCCAGGTGTGGAGTGGAGGCCCAGTGTGGGAGTGAGGCCCAGTGTGGAGTGAGGCCCAGTGTGGAGTGAGGCCCAGTGCCACAGACCCCCCCAGCATCAGGAGGAGCTGGGGCCAAACTTGAGCACATGAGGGAGACAGTCTGGGGGCTGACTGAGCTTCAGGTTTCTGTAAGGTCATTTAAAATATGGCAAGACTAACCCTAAGATTTAAGCCCCTTCACTTCAGTTGGGCGCAAATCTTTATATAGGGTTTGGGGTTTTTTGGTATACTAAATTTGTGGGAATTAAATGAGAGATTATTTGAACCGTTGTCCTATGCCTTATGTTTGGTCCATTACAGGTAGAAAGACCAGCCCATGGTTGAGTTAGGACTATTTGGATTTCTTGCCATAGTGGTGGACCATTAGTGATGCTGCAGACTTCAGAGCTACCCGGAAATGTCCCCAGACAACTACTGTGTTAGCAAAGGCCCTCAAGCTTTCTCAAGGGTTGGGGGTTAGTGAGGCTTTTAGTGTGCTAGTTCTCCTGAACTTTTCCTTTTGGACCAGCCCTCACAGACCAGCCTCTAGGACCAGCCTCTAGGACCAGCCTCTAGGACCCAGCCTCTAGGACCAGCCTCTAGGATAGCCTCTAGGATAACCTCTAGGACTAGCCTCTAGGACTTGCCTCTAGAACCAGCCTCCGGACTAGCCTCTAGAACCAGCCTCTAGGACAGCAGCTCGAGGACCTGCCTCTAGACTTGCCTCTAGGACTAGTTTCTATGGACTAGCCTCTAGGACTAGCCTCTGGACTTGCCTCTAGGACTAGCTCTAGGACTAGTTTCTAGGACTAGTTTCTAGGACTAGCCTCTAGGACCAGCCTCTAGGGGACCTGCCTCTAGGACCATAGCCTCTAGGACCAGCCTCTTAGGACCAGCCTCTAGGACCAGCCTCTATGGACCAGCCTTAGGACCAGCCTCTAGGACCAGCCTCTAGGACTAGCCTCTAGAACCAGGCCTCTAGGACTTGCCTCTAGGACTAGCCTCTATGAACCAGCCCTCTAGGGACCCAGCCTTAGGACTAGCCTCTAGGACTAGCCTCTAGGACCCGCCTCTACGGACCAGCCTCTAGGAATAGCCTCTAGGGACCTCGCTCTAGGGACCAGCCTCTAGGCTAGCGCCTCTAGGACTAGCTCTCTTAGGACCAGCCTCTAGGGGACCCTAGCCTCTAGGGACTAGCCTCTAGGACTAGCCTCTAGGGACCCAGCCTCTAGGACTAGCCTCTAGGACTAGCCTCTAGATACCAGCCCTCTAGAGACCAGCCTCTCTAGGACTAGCCTCTAGGGACCAGCCTCATCACACATCGGCTCCTCACACTAACAAGGACTGTCGTGTGCCAAAAGGAGGAGATTTCCCTAGTTCTCAATTGGTGTATTTCTTAAAGTACATTTGAAGAGGGACAAAAATCCCAGTGTACATATGATTGGTCTACAGAAAAGGATCAATCAAACTCGTGAATCGTGTGATCATTCCTGTAAACAAAGTTGCAGCACATGCGTAGCAAGCAGAGCTCAGAGGGACCACACGGCCCAGGACTTGCTTACCTCAGCTTTTACGAGTCTCCACCGCTACGTTCACGCCTCGCTGTAGCATCTGAACCCCAACCAGTGATCCTCCGTGTTCAGGTGCGTTTCTCCGGACTCCTGCCTACTGGTTTGTGTGTCTGTGAGTGGTAATGGTAAGGAAGGGTTGTGGTTTTCTGCCAGCTGGGACCCTGGGTCTCTCCCACAGGGTTTGGGGTTACGTATCATGTACCTCCGCCCCTGCATTCCTCTAGTAGATCTTGCTCTCTATGTGGGAAGCTGGGGGGTGCTTCGTCTTCACACATTCCAAACTTGATGGCCACCTCTTCTCTCCACAGGAGATGTTCCGTAACCTGAAAACACCAGCAAACAAACAAAGTCATTTAGAGACCAAAACGTTCAAGAAGAGACTAAAAGTATAACTATGTGACTCATGGACTAATGTGTTTGTTTATCATTGCATTTCCTGTGTTCTCTGATCTGTGTTGGGAGCATCGAAAGCCTTTGTATAAAGTTCCAGCTCACGATATTAAAAAAATGCTGGATATTTGGGTTGGCAGGTGGTGGGACAATGGGCATAAAATCTGGATAGGTGATATTTCTGACTAAAGAGAGGTGAAGTGAAACGATTAATTCTAATTACTTGAATAATGTCGAGATTATTTTTAAAAAAATATTCGAGGAATTTAAGCTGCCTCGAGTATTCGTCTAAGGTGAGTTTATTTGTGGCATTTTGCCTTTGTTTGCTCCCATAGACTTTTCTCGCGGGGAGGATTCTTTTAGAGTTGCGCAACATGTTTACGTGCCCTGCTCTACACAGCAACCTCTGCATGGTCCGCATGCATCACTTAGTGTCTTGGAAAAACTTTTTCGCGCGGACAATGCATTGATCTATTAATCAAATGGAGGACGATGGAAGAAAGGCAAACTGGCAAAGAGCTGGCTGGGAGTTAATAAGACGCGTCGGACGAAGAGTGGGTGGGAGCACCTTCTTTTTGAACACTTAAACTGCAGTAGTTAGTAGTTTAGCACACATTGCTAAGTGGGAGCTTAGATCTGCAATGATATACAACCAGGTTGATTGATGCTGCCGCAGATAGCTGGGAGAGAGGGCCATTGAGGGGAAGACCGAAAGACGAGGTTAAGTCAACCTTCAGAGTTAATGGTGTTAAAAGGCGCACGATGTGTGAAAGTGAAAAATTATCGTATGTAAATTATGATAACATGGGAGGAGGGTTTTCCCACCGAACAGTCAAGCAATCCCTACGGATGGTAACTATCCAATGTAGTTAGCCGCCTTTCGCATACAGTTAGCCTTTTTATTTGTTAGTGCTAGTGAATTGAAGCAGAAAGGTTTATCAGTCCGAATACATGTCTTTACATGGATGATGACGACGTTGTATTATGTAAGGTTTTATCTTAATTTGACATACACTACAATCCTAGTGCCAAAACGGGTAATCATTTATTACTTACTCCACCACAGTTGATTTGAACTGCGTACATAATTATGTCTGGATGACACAATATTATAATTAATATATTACAGTCTATGGTATGAACACTGTTGGACCAAGATCCAATCAGCAGTTACAGAACTGTAGGAAGTGAGGAGCACACGGTCCAAGAGATGTGAACAATAACAATATACTAAAACTAAATAAAAGCTCTTACTTTCTAATAGAAAAACAAGTATAAAATGCTGTAGTGTAGTATTGTATAGTGCAGGTATATATAGTTACACACATGTGGTTCTATATTAAAATATTATAATTACTGCAGGAGATGCACGACATGTGAGGGTCCGCAGTGTTTGATTATAGGACTTATTGAATCTGGGGAATAGTGGTGTGTTGATTGCCATTTAACGTCTGCTTTTTCCTGGTCTATCAGTAGTTAAACCATCACAGCCTGTTTAGGACCAGGTTCTTGCTCCCCAAGCACCAGCACCAGCACCAGAAACCGAGCACCAGCAGCGGCCCTGTTCTGGACCCCCCAGAGAGCCTTTTAGAATTATGCTGACTCAGAGGACATTTGCCTCATCTGGATTTTTCTGTTACAATCGGGAGAGAGAAACGTTGAAAATCCAACCGTGTGTACGGGTTGCAAATCGGCGCTGCTTGCCTTGTCTTCATTTGATAATATGAATTCAATCAACTGTATACAATTTAAAACATTATTAAATGGTTGTCATTTTTTGTATATGTATATTTTTTAATTAGGCAAAGAAATTTATTTTTATTTTCTCGGTGTCTTTGATTTAGAATAATTGATTTACCAAAATATTCGGATAGCTGCAGCTCTATTTCTGGGACTAACACTGCGATTTGTGAAGCATTTTCTTTAAAGCGCCTAATTTTGTTTCAGAGTATAAAAAAAAAAACGTCAACAATACAACACTTAATTCTCCCCCCCCACATGAAGCGGGAGTACGTTATAGTTATCCTCGGTTCTCACATATTTTCAGAAAACGTTTATAGCATTTCACTCCAATTGTGCAACCTGTTTAAAGCTAGATGAGGGAGACAACATTTAGGAACGCTTGTTTGAAATGTAGACGTTTGTTATTCGTTTATAACAAAATCCTTGAGCACAATTTCCAGTTTATAAACTTTTATTATAAACATACTGAGAAGTTTCATTTGGTAACTGAGCCAAAAAAAATGCACGACCAAAGATACTTGTTTGCACTTGAGAGGGGAAATCTTTTTAAAAAACTAAACTCAAATGCAAAAGAGGCCTTTTCCCCGAGTGGGTTGGTTTCTCGTTGGTCCAGGGGTGTGTCCCAAACAATTTTAGAAGTCTATCTTTATCAAAACTTGTCCCAGGAATTTCCGACCACTATGGACCTCGTTATAAACTATTTTCTGACTGGATTCTGAGCTTTAAAATGGATCATGGACATGTTCACACCACAGCCAGATCAACACTTTATTACAGATTACTGTCAACCTTTAAAAAGTTTAAAAAGTCAATATTCCAAGAATTCCTAGCTTTACTGTGAGGAGGGTTTAGATAGACGTGGAAGTTGGCGCTGGAATGACACTGTGAAAGTACATCGACTAGTTTGTGTTGCATGTGGGGCAGCCAGACGTCCCGGTCCATTCCCAGATATCCTTAGTGTGATTTGCGAATATCCAATTCCAAAAAAAAATAGCGATTGGAGAGAGAAACTGCTGCAGCCTCAGGGAACAAGGGATTATTGTCTTATTATTATTATTTTGACAGAAACATACACATTTACAGAAAACAGACCTAGGACCTAATGATTTGTGAATGTTGCTGTGTATCGTTGAAGTCGTTATGGAAGCCACGATTAACGACATCACTCATTTACCACCTTCCATTGCTATGTTTTTCCTTCAGTTAAATGATGATGAATGGATGTTTCATGTCAGTTCCACGTGTTTCACAATTCAGTTTTTTTCTTATATACATCTTTTGATAAACATGGCGACCTAAGATCTAATGTTCAAAATGACCAAAGAACAAACTACATTGAGGTTAGTTTGGTCCTTGGATCAGACTCTTGCTTCAGACTCATGTGGGACCAGCTCACTTTTGAGACACTTACATTAAATAAAATAAACTAGACTCCAGAGCAGTTCTCTTCCATAAATGGCCATCAGGAGGTAAAACACAGAAACTGCAGGTTTACCTAAATGCAAATACACGTCCTCTTCATGGTTTTCTAGTACGACCTGAGGAACTGGTTGTGAGAGTTTTTTTCTAAATTACTGGGGAGAAGGTCCATCTCCTTCTGCAAACTGACATCTGGCTTTACGTAATCCCATCTGGACAGGGCAGGGAGGGGGGGAGGCAGGGAAAGGAGGGGGGGGGGGGGGGGGGAAGTTTATCGATTTTTGCGTGGATGAGGTCATGTGGCTGGGTGTGGTGAGGCCCACAGAGGCTGCAGAAGAGAAGGAAGAAGAAGGAAAACTGCCTCAGGACTGGGTCTGAGTGGAACCAGAGCAGTCCATGAAGCATCAGGCACGAGCTGCTTTAAAGTGCTGGAGCTGCTCTTTTAAGCACTTTTATTCTGCTGTTATTGCGCCGTGTTATAGCGCCACGTTATAGGGCCGTTTTTGCGCGTTGTTATTGCGCCGTGTTATCGCGCCGTTGTTTGTTATTGCGCCGTGTTATTGCGCAGTGTTAATGCGTTGTGTTTATAGCGCTGTGTTATTGCGTTGTGTTATTGTGCCGTGTTATTGTGCCGTGTTTATTGCGCCGTGTTATTGCGCCGTGTTATTGCGCCGTGTTATTGCGCCGTGTTATTGCGCCGTGTTTATAGCCGCCGTGTTATTGCGCTGTGTTATTGTGCTGGTACATTTACAGATAAACACAGATGTATAAAACAAACAAAAGATTTCTAGATACTTGATAATTGAAAATTAGATACAATATTGATTTGATTAGTAATAGTTTTATTTTCACTATTGTGGAGCCACCTGCAGGTTTCAGATAGATCTGCTCAGACCTCTGAAGCTACGCAGGGCCTCGTTTGTTTGTACTGTGATGGGAGATCTCAAAAAAGAGTCGAAAAAAGTGTCCTTAGGCAAGACACCTCCCACAACATTAGAATGAGCCTGGTGTGTGAGTGGTTGTGGGAGGGGCTCTTGCTTCTTGTCAGTGTGCCCAGGGCAGCTGTGGGGCTACAGTAGTAGGTTTATCACCAGAGTGTTTGGCGAGAAAGAAGTACCAGTGGCCTTGCGAAAGTATTCGGCCCCTTGAACCTTTCAACATTTCCCACATTTCAGGCTTCAAACATAAAGATATACAATTTTAATTTTTTGTCATGAATCAACAACAAGTGGGACACAATCGTGAAGTGGAACCAAATTTATTGGATTTTTTAATTTGAACTTTTTTAACAAATAAAAAAATGAAAAAAGTGGGCCGTGCAATATTATTTGGCCCCTTTACTTTCAGTGCAGCAAACTCAGTCCAGAAGTTCAGTGAGGATCTTTGAATGATCCAATGTTGTCCTAAATGACTGATGATGATAAATAGAATGCACCTGTGTGTAATCAAGTCTCCGTATAAATGCACCTGCTCTTTGATAGTCTCAGGGTTCTGTTTAAAGCGCAAAGAGAACCATGAAGACAAAGGAACACACCAGGCAGGTCCGAGATACTGTTGTGGAGAAGTTTAAAGCCGGATTTGGATACAAAAAGATTTCCCAAGCTTTAAACATCTCAAGGAGCACTGTGCAAGCAATTATATTGAAATGGAAGGAGTATCAGACCACTGCAAATCTACCAAGACCCGGCCGTCCCTCCAAACTTTCATCTCAAACAAGAAGACTGATCAGAGATGCAGCCAAGAGGCCCATGATCACACTGGAACTGCAGATAGCTACAGCTGAGGTGGGAGGGAGAGTCTGTCCATAGGACAACAATCAGTCGTGCACTGCACAAACCTGGCCTTTAGTTTAGTTTATTCACAATTCACACAGTCCCTAAAAGTACATGTGTTACATTGTGAAAATGGAAACTCCCAGAAGCAGAAGCTTTTACATTAGGGGTCCATCACACCACCACCACCACAGTCACAAACCTACAGTCAATCATATAGTCATCATCAGTGTTGGGTGTAACGCGTTACTAAGTAACGCGTTACTGTAACGAAAATTACAATTTGAGTAACGTAGTAGTGTAACGCGTTATTATGAAAATACGTTTCATTATATTACAGTTACTACCTAAATACTTCGTTACCGGCGGCACCGGCCTCGGGAAAGCAGGGGAGAACTGCACTACCGCTCCATGCGTGCCTGCGTGCTTACGTCACGCTGCGCACATGAGCGAGATTGTTTGTAAAGCAACATGGCAGAGTCAGAGGAGAAGAGTTCTTTTTACCGGTGGAGATATGCACACTATTTCAACTACATCAGTCAAAAAGATAAAAACGTTTGTCGTGGAGTGCAAGCTTTGCGCGGGCAGCAAACGATTGCCCCGTTCACATGCTCCGGGCTCTGCGCACTGTATTTTCCCTGATTTTTTTCTGTCAGGCGTGACGGCTGCTCGTGTGTGTCTGTGGGAACTAATTATTTTAAAATAGTCTCTTTCAATTGCAAGTTTTGTAATGTGTTTTCTTTGATCAATGGATAAAAATAAATGCTATATAATTTAAATGACACCTTGGCCTGTCTTATTATTACCCGTGTGCCTGCGTGACAGTTCCCTGAACTAACATATAACACTAATACTAAAATAGGGTGGCGTTGTTGAAACAATTAATCTACTTAGAAGTTATCCTAAATTACAACCAGCTAAAACTCGGTACCACGACAAACGAAAAAGAAACGCAATAGTTACTTTTACTGGTAACTAGTTACTTTTATAGTGCAGTAACTAAGTTTGTAACTTAATTACTTTTTGGGAGCAGTAACTAGTAACTGTAACTAATTACTTTTTCAAAGTAACTTACCCAACACTGGTCATCATACAGTCTATCAATCATATCCTGTTTGGAGAAATAATAATAATAAAAATAAAAAATCATAATACAAATAAAAATGTGTATATATATATATAATATAAATAATAATTATAATAAAAATAAATAATAATTATAATAAAAAATAAATAATAATAATAATAATAAAAAGTAAATAGTGCTCCAGAATACATAATAATAATAATGACAATAAAGATAATAATCCTAAATCAATAACAATAATAGATAAAGAATAAAAAATAATAACATCTTCACCACACTTCAAGGAAGTACAGGACACTTAGGCAGGCGAAGCTGCTGAATGCTCATCCCCGCTACCAAAAATAATTATATAGTAATGATAAGAATAATATTTAATGTATTCCTAATATGTAGTTGTAAGTGTTTGCAGCTGGAGTTTACTGTAGGGTAACTTCTGCCAGCCCTGAGATCATGGCTGTGAAAGAGAGATCTACCTCTCGCCTCAGACAGAGGTAGATATATGGATTCTATATGGATTCCTAAGAATTTTATAACTTCAACTTTATTAATGGTTTTACTATCAATGGTTATATTAATATTTGGATTGTGGTACAGATGACTGTTTGAGTGAAAGAGTGAAATTTATGCAAGAGTGGCAAGAAGAAAGCCATTTTCTCAAAGATTATCCATAAAAAGTCTCGTTTAAAGTTTGCCACAAGCCACCTGGGAGACACACCAAACATGTGGAAGAAGGTGCTCTGGTCAGATGAAACCAAAATCGAACTTTTTGGCCACAATGCAAAATGATATGTTTGGCGTAAAAGCAACACAGCTCATCACCCTGAACACACCATCCCCACTGTCAAACATGGTGGTGGCAGCATCATGCTTTGGGCCTGCTTTTCTTCAGCAGGGACAAGGAAGATGGCTAAAATTGATGGGAAGATGGATGGAGCAAATACAGGACCAATCTGGAAGAAAACCTGTTGGAGTCTGCAAAAGACCTGAGACTGGGACGGAGATTTATCTTCCAACAGGACAATGATCCAAAACATAAAGCCAAATCTACAATGGAATGGTTCACAAATAGACGTATCCAGGTGTTAGAATGGCCAAGTCAAAGTCCAGACCTGAATCCAATCGAGAATCTGTGGAAAGAGCTGAAGACTGCTGTTCACAAACGCTCTCCATCCAACCTCACTGAGCTCGAGCTGTTTAGCAAGGAAGAATGGGCAAGAATTCCAGTCTCTCGATGTGCAAAACTGATCGAGACATACCCCAAGCGACTTGCAGCTGTAATTGCAGCAAAAGGTGGCGCTACAAAGTATTAGCGCAAGGGGGCCGAATAATATTGCACGCCCCACTTTTCAGTTTTTTATATCTTTATGTTTGAAGCCTGAAACGTGGCGAAATGTTGAAAGGTTCAAGGGGGCCGAATACTTTCGCAAGGCACTGTATGTCTGAGTATCGTCTTTGAGCAACGCTGTATAAAACTGATGCATTATTATTAAAATCAAATAAAAAACATTTTGACTTGACTAATAACTTGCTTGTACAAAGGTTATAAACATGAAACCAGATCTGCATGAGTTACATAAGAGTTTATTTGGCCCCAGTTTTAGTATAAATCAACATTTGCTTCGACAACTCTATAATTATGTGTGATGTAAGTAAGTAAGTAAGTTTTTATTTATATACCGCCTTTTCACTGCAGATCTGAGTCTCAAAGCGGTTTACAATTGTTAATTTTGGGCATTTGTCTCTCACTCCTCACAGAGATGGGAGCGAGGTCGCAGTACAGGAGGCGCATGCCAGACCTATTGTACATATTTTTAGTGGTAGGGGAAACCGGAGTACCCGGAGGAAACCTACGCAGACACGGGGAGAACATGCAAACTCCACTCAGAAAGGCCCTGGTCCGGCCGGGATTCGAACCCAGGACCTTCTTGCTGAGAGGCGAGAGTGCTATCCACTCAGCCACCGTGCCGCCCATAGTGTAACAGGAGAGACGATGTAACAGGAGAGACATTAAATAACAAACTGGAGATTAAAACATTCACTATTTACACAACTCCTAAATTCATCCCAAACTCCCCCGTGGCCACGCCCACAGTTTGTACGGTGGGCAAGTCACGGAAGAACATACATGTGTCACAGATAGGGGTGGGAACCTAAGGGTATGAGTGTGTTGTGTGTATGAGTGTGTTTTGTGTGTACGTGAGTGTGTTTGTGTGTATGAGTGTGTTTTGTGTGTATATGAGTGTGTTTTGTGTGTATTTTGTGTGTATGTGAGTGTGTATGAGTGTGTTGTGTGTATGAGTGTGTTTTGTGTGTACGTGAGTGTGTTTGTGTGTATGAGTGTGTTTTGTGTGTATATGAGTGTGTTTTGTGTGTATATGAGTGTGTTTTGTGTGTATTTTGTGTGTATGTGAGTGTGTATGAGTGTGTTTTGTGTGTATATGAGTGTGTTTTGTGTGTATGAGTGTGTTTTGTGTGTATGAGTGTGTTTTGTGTGTATGTGAGTGTGTTTTGTGTGTATATGAGTATTTTGTGTATATGTGAGTGTGTTGTGTGTATGAGTGTTTTGTGTGCATATGAGTGTGTTTTGTGTGTATATGAGTGTATTTTGTGTATATGTGAGTGTGTTGTGTGTATGAGTGTGTTTTGTGTGCATATGAGTGTGTTTTGTGTGTATATGAGTGTATTTTGTGTGTATATGAGTGTATTTTGTGTGTATATGAGTGTATTTTGTGTGTATATGAGTGTATTTTGTGTGTATATGAGTGTGCTTTGTGTGTATATGAGTGTATTTTGTGTGTATATGAGTGTGCTTTGTGTGTATATGAGTGAATTTTGTGTGTATATGAGTGTATTTTGTGTGTATACGAGTGTGCTTTGTGTGTATATGAGTGTATTTTGTGTGCATATGAGTGTGTTTTGTGTGCATATGAGTGTGTTTTGTGTGTATATGAGTGTATTTTGTGTGTATATGAGTTTGCTTTGTGTGTATATGAGTGTATTTTGTGTGTATATGAGTGTATTTTGTGTGTATATGAGTGTGCTTTGTGTGTATATGAGTGTGTTTTGTGTGTGTGTATGTTTTGTGTGTATACGAGTGTGGTATTGATTGTGGGGGCAGGACAGGGGCCTGCAGTAGACTTGTTTGGGGCGGTGCAAGGCCTCCTGCTGCTGGAGCTGGGGGCAGGGCCTGTGTGTGTGTGTGTGTGTGTGTGTGTGTGTGTGCGTGTGTTTGAGGGCGTGTGTGTGTTGTTTATCAGGGCCGGGCCGATGTTACATGTTCAGGCTTATCCACAGAGAAACACAGAACACAGTGTTTGGATAAAGACACCTTACACAGACGGTCTGGCACTGGACTAGAACCAGATCCTTTTGGTTTCTGGGACTGGCCTAGAACCAGAACCTTGTGGCTTCTGTTTGACATATGGCGGTAACAGGTCTTCGTATCGAGGGCAATAGGGGCTGTGTGAAGAATGACACATAATAATGACACAAATCCAGAAATGGTGTTAATCCAAAAAAACAGATTAACCTTCTGTCGGACCTGTGCTTGTTCTAAATAATTAATAAATAAAGATAATTATCAAATTATCTTTATGGAGCTTTGCACATTGTCATTTTTAATCTAAAATAATACTTCTGGGAAATGTATTAAGAAGTGTCATATTTTACACTTGCTCATAACAGCGTCTCGTTTCAATACTAACTTCTGCCTCCTCCATTGTCGATACTTTGCTTTTGACAACCTTAGCTTTTTTATTGTGTCTAAAGTATTATGAAGAAATGTCTATGCTCTTATATAGGGCATGCAGTGTTGCCATGGTAACCGGTGTAGGCATAAACGTGTTGACACCGGGCACAGGTCTGCGGCGTGGCCTGAAGTCCACTGTACTCATTAAAGCTGGAGTACCTAACTTTTGTTGTTTTATAAATTGTTAGTATTATATGTTAGTAAGGCAAGGCAAGTTTATTTGTATAGCACAATTCATACACAAGGCAATTCAAAGTGCTGAACAAAACAAGAAAGCATTAAAATCATAAATAATCACAGAACATTAAAAGAAAGATAAAAATATAAAATATAAAATCCCTCAGTTGTAGCACAGCTAAACAGAACTGTCTTTAACCTGGTTTTAAACATTGTCATTGAGGAGGCCTGTCTCACATCTTCAGGAAGACTGTTCCAGATTTTAGCAGCATGAATCTGAAAAGCAGCCTCCCCATGTTTAGTTCTGACTCTGGGCACTAACAGGAGTCCAGTCCCTGTGCTCCTCAGAGTCCCAGCAGGAGTCCAGTCCTTGTGCTCCTCAGAGTCCCAGCAGGAGTCCAGTCCCTGTGCTCCTCAGAGTCCGGGCTGGTTCATATGGGACTAACATGTCAGATTTGTACACACAGATTTGAGATTTGTACACGAGCAGAGCTGTTTTAAAGTCTATTCTCTGAGCCACAGGAAGCCAGTGCAGAGACCTGAGAACTGGACTAATGTGGTCGTACTTCCTGGTTCTAGTCAGGACTAATGTGGTCGTACTTCCTGGTTCTAGTCAGGACTAATGTGGTCATACTTCCTGGTTCTAGTCAGGACTAATGTGGTCGTACTTCCTGGTTCTGGTCAGGACTCGAGCTGCTGCATTTTGAATGTACTGCCGTAGTAACAATATCCAGGAACCATCCTCAGATGTTGATGCTCCGAGTCAGGACCAGAGCTGGAGGATTTTACCTATTGTACATGGGTTTAGGGGCAGGGGAAACTGGAGCACCCGGAGGAAACCTACGCAGACACGGGGAGAACATGCAAACCTTACTCAGAGATCCTGTTCCGACCGGGATTCGAACCTGACCCAAGAAGCGAGATTGTCAAGTATCTATTCATCTAAGTACATACTCTCTAAATTCAAAGATATATCCGACAATCTGCTGCTGGAAAAGATCTAAAGACTAAGGCCAGAAACATGTAAAACTAAAGTAAGTAATGTTTATTTATATAGCACATGTTACAGACCAAGGTACAGACCCAAAGCACCTGGGGTCCAGAACACACTGGACCATCAAAGCCTCTGACCCAACACCATCCATTCACTCTCTCATTTACATTCAGACCTATTGTGCATGCTTTTAGTGGTAGGGGAAACCGGAGCACCAGGAGGAAACCTACGTAGACACGGGGAGAACATGCAAACTCCACTCAGATAGGCCCTGTTCCGACCGGGATTCGAACCCAGGACCTTCTTGCTGAGAAGCGAGAGCTGTGCCGATGGGAAGATGGAACCAAGTGTTTTCAAAGCTAGAAACTGGTTTGGTTCAAAGTGAAATGTTTATTCTGTGAAAGCATCTAGGGACAGAGAAACCGGTCTGTAACTAGTTATCTTAAAATTTGTTTATGTTGGAATAAACAAATTGAAATCATTGTCTCCCCGATATTAGTCAAGTTGAATATTTGACTTGTTTTCATGTTTATTGGTTTATTTTCTCTGAATACGGAAAAAGCGTGGTTCAAATCATCGGCGTGTCAATGAATGTTTTTGTATCAGAAGTTCAGAAGTCACATTTGACCAGAGTGAGAAGATTCCACATTAGCGTTGGCGTCCGGAGCCACTGGAGCAGGTTTCCCACATTCCAGTCGTGTTTGTGTGACTTTGTTCTGAGTGCGGAGGCAGCGCACTGACTCCGCTTCTCTCACTGGATCAAACCAGGAAATACTTCTGTTCCTGCTCCTCCGACACGCCTCCTGCTCCTCCGTCACGCCTCCTGCTCCTCCGTCACATGTGGGACCTGACGTTTCCGTGTGTCACTCTCAGTCACAGAGTCATTGCGTGTCTATTCTGTGCTGAGTGAGCAGAGTTAGCACACACCCTGTTAGCGAATGTGGCTAATCATTTACACCGAGTGCTTTCCGTTTGCCGACACTTGTCAAACACGACCAGACGGCATGTTTCAAACGACTATTATCCAAGACTAAGAAAGGAATTAGACTTGACAAATATGCTGAATAATTGTACATTATACAACTATTGAAAAAGCCCTAATACATAATAGATTGCTGTAAGTGTGTGTGTGTATAAGGCCAGACAAAAAAAAAACTCAAATTCAAGTCAAATACGGCTCAAATGTGGATAAATTTACCTTAGATTGTCCTCCTGCTGCTTGTCCAATGAAATACATTCTGTTTTGAGGCCTTGCTTTCTCTCACTGGCCTAAAGGATTATCATTTGTTCCAATATACAGTCATAACTCTTCTGAAGAACAAGACTGGAAAGCCCTAAAGCAGGATTCTCCGATCCTAAACCAAGACCCTGGGTCTGGGGGCTGTGTACATCCAGAGTCCTGGTAAACACAGAATCATTCAAATATCAGGTGTTAGCAGAACGGGTCGAGCTGAGACGGAGTTTGGGAGTGCGGCGTCACAGCAGGAAATATGAGGTTTCTTTGTGCATCAGATTTTATGGTCCAGTCATTTTAAATCTACGTCTGAAAGTCATATGTGCACCGCCCCAAATCAGATCAGTGGTTTTTCTGTGTATTTCCAAAGTTTCAGTGACTGTGGTTGAATCGTTCCTTTGTTTACAGTCTGTGCAGAACATTCCGGAATCCAAAATGTTCCGAGCTGCAGAGGCTAATGCGTTTCCAAACTCTTATGCAATTCATGTTGGAAAGAGGAGTGGGAGGAGGGGGGGATCCAGGTCGGGGAGTGCAGTCCCGGGTCGCGTGCTGGGACATGTATCACAGAGGGATGGGGGAGAGAGAGGGAGGGAGAGGGGAGAGAGGGGAGGAGGGAGGGATGAAGAGAGGGGGAAGGAGGGGGGAGAGGAGGGAAGGGGGAGAGAGGGAAGGAGGGGGGGAGAGGGAGGTAAACAAGTGCAGTGTGCTCATAACAACAGAACTGTCCTGGACTGGCCTTGTGCCTCCACAGCCCGTGAAGCACCAGCACCTAAAGCAACAGCACCTGAAGCAACAGCACCTGAACCAACAGCACCTGAAGCACCAGCTCCTGAAGCAACAGCACCTGAAGCAACAGCACCTGAAGCACCAGCTCCTGAAGCAACAGCACCTGAAGCAACAGCACCTGAAGCACCAGCACCTGAAGCACCAGCACCTGAAGCACCAGCACCTGAAGCAACAGCACCTGAAGCAACAGCACATGAAGCAACAGCACCTGAAGCACCAGCACCTAAAGCAACAGCACCTGAAGCAACAGCACCTGAAGCACCAGCACATGAAGCAACAGCACCTGAAGCAACAGCACCTGAAGCACCAGCACATGAAGCAACAGCACCTGAAGCACCAGCACATGAAGCAACAGCACCTGAAGCAACAGCCCCTGAAGCACCAGCCCCTGAAGCACCAGCCCCTAAAGCAACAGCACCTGAAGCAACAGCACCTGAAGCAACAGCACCTGAAGCAACAGCACATGAAGCACCAGCACATGAAGCAACAGCACCTGAAGCACCAGCCCCTGAAGCACCAGCCCCTGAAGCACCAGCCCCTGAAGCAACAGCACCTGAAGCACCAGCACATGAAGCAACAGCACCTGAAGCACCAGCACCTGAAGCAACAGCACCTGAAGCACCAGCACCTGAAGCAACAGCACCTGAAGCACCAGCACATGAAGCAACAGCACCTGAAGCAACGGCCCCTGAAGCAACGGCCCCTGAAGCAACAGCCCCTGAAGCAACAGCCCCTGAAGCACCAGCACCTAAAGCAACAGCACCTGAAGCAACAGCACCTGAAGCACCAGCACATGAAGCAACAGCACCTGAAGCAACAGCCCCTGAAGCACCAGCCCCTGAAGCACCAGCCCCTGAAGCACCAGCACCTAAAGCAACAGCACCTGAAGCAACAGCACCTGAAGCACCAGCACATGAAGCAACAGCACCTGAAGCACCAGCCCCTGAAGCACCAGCCCCTGAAGCACCAGCCCCTGAAGCAACAGCACCTGAAGCACCAGCCCCTGAAGCAACAGCCCCTGAAGCACCAGCACCTAAAGCAACAGCACCTGAAGCAACAGCACCTGAAGCAACAGCACCTGAAGCACCAGCACATGAAGCAACAGCACCTGAAGCAACAGCACCTGAAGCAACAGCACCTGAAGCAACAGCACATGAAGCACCAGCACATGAAGCAACAGCACCTGAAGCACCAGCCCCTGAAGCACCAGCCCCTGAAGCACCAGCCCCTGAAGCAACAGCACCTGAAGCACCAGCACATGAAGCAACAGCACCTGAAGCACCAGCACCTGAAGCAACAGCACCTGAAGCAACAGCACCTGAAGCACCAGCACCGGAAGCAACAGCACCTGAAGCACCAGCACATGAAGCAACAGCACCTGAAGCAACAGCCCCTGAAGCAACGGCCCCTGAAGCAACAGCCCCTGAAGCAACAGCCCCTGAAGCACCAGCACCTAAAGCAACAGCACCTGAAGCAACAGCACCTGAAGCAACAGCACCTGAAGCACCAGCACATGAAGCAACAGCACCTGAAGCAACAGCCCCTGAAGCACCAGCCCCTGAAGCACCAGCCCCTGAAGCACCAGCACCTAAAGCAACAGCACCTGAAGCAACAGCACCTGAAGCACCAGCACATGAAGCAACAGCACCTGAAGCACCAGCCCCTGAAGCACCAGCCCCTGAAGCACCAGCCCCTGAAGCAACAGCACCTGAAGCACCAGCCCCTGAAGCAACAGCCCCTGAAGCACCAGCACCTAAAGCAACAGCACCTGAAGCAACAGCACCTGAAGCAACAGCACCTGAAGCACCAGCACATGAAGCAACAGCACCTGAAGCACCAGCACCTAAAGCAACAGCACCTGAAGCAACAGCACCTGAAGCAACAGCCCCTGAAGCAACAGCACCTGAAGCAACAGCACCTGAAGCAACAGCACCTGATCAATCAGGATCCAAACTGTAGCAGACTGAAAGAGACATCTCCTTGTAACTGCTTTTTACACATTTACGTGTTTGAAACAGGAAGTAGCTTCACATTAGTCCTGCTCTCAGGTCTCTGCGGCTCAGAGAAGAGACTTTAAATCAGCTCTGATTGTTACAAGTCTCTCCATGGCCTCGTACCAAAGTACATCTGTGACATGTTAGAACACAGGGACTGGCCTCATGCTGGGACTCTGAAGGAGCACAGGGACTGGCCTCATGCTGGGACTCTGAAGGAGCACAGGGACTGGCCTCATGCTGGGACTCTGAAGGAGCACAGGGACTGGCCTCATGCTGGGACTCTGAAGGAGCACAGGGACTGGCCTCATGCTGGGACTCTGAAGGAGCACAGGGACTGGCCTCATGCTGGGACTCTGAAGGAGCACAGGGACTGGCCTCATGCTGGGACTCTGAAGGAGCACAGGGACTGGCCTCATGCTGGGACTCTGAGGAGCACAGGGACTGGCCTCCTGCTGGGACTCTGAGGAGCACAGGGACTGGCCTCATGCTGGGACTCTGAGGAGCACAGGGACTGGCCTCCTGCTGGGACTCTGAAGGAGCACAGGGACTGGCCTCCTGCTGGGACTCTGAGGAGCACAGGGACTGGCCTCCTGCTGGGACTCTGAGGAGCACAGGGACTGGCCTCCTGCTGGGACTCTGAGGAGCACAAGGACTGGCCTCCTGCTGGGACTCTGAGGAGCACTGAATGTCAGATTCGTACTAAAAACCTGTCTTCCTGAAAATGTGAGACAGACTTTTTCTCTGACCAGGTTCAAATTCAGATTATTTATGTCTTATTTTAAAGTAATACGTGTGATCTGTGCAATACAAATAAACTGTCTTTCCCAGGACGACTCAAAACATAAAATAATGAAAATTTGGGCCAGAAAACAACATTTTTAAGGAACCAAGAAGAAAACCCAGAAGTGAGCGCTCGGAGGATTTAGGGAGAGCTCTGAGTGAATTGTATATCTGAGAGAAATATGCCTGTATATCATTTGAACTCCTGTAAAGAGAAAAGTTTGTAACAAGGGGTAGGAAGCATAAGTTTCACTTCTACCTACTCCTTTTCGAATTGTGCATATATATGTTTATATGTTTCTTCTTTTTGTTTTGTTTTGTATTGCGCATGTAATTCGAAATAAACACTATTACTACTACTACTATTAGTGAGAAATGAGGATAATGAGGAGAAACTCTGAGTCTAAGGTCTATGCCCGGGGTTAATGTTCTGTTCACGTTTCATAGATTTCCATATTTAGTGTTCAGCCCTCGGCCTGAGTGTGTTGGTTTTGGAAAATAGAGTTTAAAAATGTTGATAAAAATCTATTGAGCGCTGAGTGTCAGAAACAAACATGGATTTATTGAAGAAAAAGTTCAAAGTTTAAAGTTTTCTGTATTGTCGACTTGTGGAAGTTGGTTTTTTGTGGCAAACACATAGAGTCTGTGTAAGGATCGATAATAAAGTAATAAAGGTCTATAAAACATGGAGAACATCCATCCATCCATTTTCTACCCTTTAATCCATTTCTGGGTCAGGGGGGTGGCAGTCAGAGATGCCACCCAAGTCTCATAGCACCAGCCCCTCACTGATCCTCTGCAGGTGGTGAGTCCACAGGAGGACAGCTGCTCTCTGAGTGTGAGCATAGCCTTGATCTTTCAGTGGGGGCTTTGGGCAAAGTGGGGTTAAGTGTCTTGCCCAAGGACACAACGACAGCAGTCATCAGTGGGAGTCGGTGGAGAAGGTGTAGAGGTGGGAATTGAACCCACGACCTTCAGGCCTGAAGGCCAATGCTCTACCAACTGAGCTACTGTCGCCCCAACATGGAGAACACAAATGTAAAATATATCATGATACTGTATAACAAAAATATTATCATCCAGGATCATGTGTTATTCTTTAAATGCGAAAGAGGCTGGCTAGCTACAGGTAGCTCCCAAGCTACAGGTTGGAGAGCCCTGATGTAGTGTATGCGCTCTGTGGCAGCTGCTTCCCGTCTTATGTGTGTGTGTGGAGCTGTACGGGCTGTTTGGTGATTAATGGTTGCGTCAGGAGCAGAGCAGCCACTCAAGACAGAGACAGAGCTGCTTATGTAACAAGTACACACACTTCTACACACCACTACACACTCCCTCCTGCTGCTACACACCACTACACACAGCTACACACTACTACACAAGCGGCTTATCTCCGGCTCAAACTGTTCCACAACAACAACACGCTGTACGCAGCTAAACATCACTGACGCCAAACAGGAAGTGGAAGAAAGTGTGTTATTGGGGTTTTGGAGGGTCTTGAAAGAGAGTCCAAAGGGTCCAGAGGGAGAGTCCAGAGTGAATCCAGAGGGTCCTGTCTGAGAGACAGTCCAGAGAGAGGGTCCAGAGGGTACTGTGAGTGTTTGTCTCTTTGTGTTGCAGCAGGTTCCATGTAGATGGTGCTTTCCTAACTTCCCGAAAGCTCTGTGAGTGTTCACCAGTTCACTTCCTGATTTTCAGAGCTCTGTACTGAGTCAGGACTGAGACTGAGACCAGGACTGAGACTGAGACCAGGACTGAGACTGAGACCAGGACTGAGACTGAGACCAGGACCGAGACTGAGACCAGGACTGAGACTAGGACTGAGACATAAGATTCAGATTCATTTATTTGCCATTTGCAGTAAAACCACATAGGAAAAACTGTGCAAGACTACCCCGGTGTGCACACACACCAGAGCTCTTGCCACGGCGCCATCTTTACGGCGCCATGCGACATGGCAGGACTAAGACGGAGACCAGGACTGAGACCTGGATCTCTCTGGTCACAAAGGCTTACAACCACATGAGTACATGCACTGGGACAATGCGACAGAAATAAAGAATATTCTTAGTTGACGCCACAAAGAAAATCATTTTGAATACTGAATAATTCCTTTCTGTGGTTTTTTGAAACCCATAACCTTATTCTGAATACTTCATATACGCTCAACCAGAAAAATAAAATGTATATGATCAGAATCAGACATTTTTCTATTGCCATTGTAACAGGAAGTCACAAACTGAATATTGCTCTGGCTCTCAGTGCAAACAAGTTCTAAAAGTAAACATAGAATAAGACAACACAATGTACACACATGTATACATACATGTACATAGATGTATATATGTACACACTCGGATTGGATTGATTTAGATTTCAGTTTTAAATGAGGTAGAGTTAATACTGAAACTATTCTGTTCAGGTTTGCTACTCGTCCAGGTTGAAATATTTATTTACAAAACTTCATAGTCATACGAGTTATACACATTGTATTTGTAAAGTTGGTTTGTGTTTTGTAAAAGGGAACTCCCAGGAAGCTGCATTAGCCCCAAAAACAACACATGTTAAACAAATGTGATGATTTATACCTTTTGAATAGAATAGGATTTGTCTCTGTAGTAGATCAATAGTAAATCATTACTATCAGCCGTGTGCACCGTGGCTTGTGTAAGTATAACAGTATTTTTGACAGTTCTTTTGTGCGTAAACAACTTAAAGGTGTAATGAGAAAAGCCGGCCTCGGGGGATGGAGCTGCAGGTCAGAGGATAAATGCTCATGAATTATCAATGCCCTGGTCCATTGTTGCGTCGATGACTAATTCTTAAGCCTGGAAATGCGATCAGCTGTGGAGACCTCAGTTGCCAGGGCCGACAGAGAACACATCACCCCTGTACCTCTGACGCAATCAAACAGAATCCCCAACACAGCTACAGCAACACAAAATGTCTCCTTCATATTTGACTGGGAACTAGACGAGCACAATAAGGCCATAACACACACACACAGCAGTCAAAGTCTTATTGTATTTAATCAGAGGGATGTGCGGACAGTCCCTGAGCTTTAACTGTCATTTATGAACCACTTCTGGCTTTTCAGAGAGAAGCATTGTCAAAGCTATTGTGCACAAAGCCTTTAAAACGACAGCAATAACCACGGAACAATAACTCACACATTCATTGCAGAGTTGTTATTGAGCTGCTTCTGGCATTTGTTTATACTGCTGTGAAAGCGTTCCCAGTTTAAAAAGGTAAATGTAAACTAAACACGTGTAGTTTCATAATGATTCAAATCTTTCATAGGAGTTATGTGATGTCAATGAGAAAATCTAGTTAAAAAGCAGTTTTGTCAATGGAAAACCTGTATATTTATGTATATAACCATAGAATATTGTGTGATCCTAGTATGTAAACAAAGAAAAGTTTAACTTACAAACCACAAAACAGACATGATGGGTTTGTTGCTAGCTGTCAAAACCGTTTTGGTCAATATCTAGCTTTCATTATGCACTTTTGGTCTCTGTCACATATTTACATCATACTTATAAGCAAACAGACGACCACCCGCACTCGGCCAATCAGCTCTCAGTACTTTACAGACATTATATGTTTGCTAGAAAGGTAAATACAGCATTTTGTTTGTGGTATTTGACACAGACAAAATGTACTGATGAAAAAAACATCCAGCTTCAACAGACAAAGAGTGAGTAAAGAGCTAAAAAACGAATAGCTAGTAAAGAACTTTTATTTAGTTATTAGTTGAGTACTTAAGCAGTTTTATGAGCACATCTGTCTTATGTCACTATTTTGGCATTTTGACACATACTGGTACTGGCGCCCTTATTTATGCCTAACAAAAACACGTCATCTATTTATCTATTTAAATTATGGACATGACAATACATCACACATTACAATTACGTTTCAAATAACTGTCTTCTTGTCTCACAAATGTAATGATCAGAAAGAAGTAAAATAATCTTATGTTGCCCCTTTCTTTCAACAATATTAACTCCTCCTTCAAACTGTTTTTCTTTTGTTTGTTTTTAAAGTTAATTATCTTTTATTACATTGTTATTTTCTTATTTTTCTAATTATTTATTTCATACTATTTCACTATTTTTCTTGTTATGTAATCTATTTTCAACACACAACAGCTGCTTATGTCCACACTATTATATCATACTTATTTATCCTAGTGTTAGCTTTAGGCTCGATAGACAGTTAGCATGGAGCTAAAGGCTAACACTAAACAGAGAACAGCTGATTGACTGTGGCCGCTTTTGGACACCCCGGAAAAGGACCATCTGCAGGGGACACAAATACACCCCGAGCAGCAGGCCCCGGGGGTCCCTGTCCCACCACCACAGCTTTCACACCAGACTCACCCAGATATATGTCTCCGAACGACCCACTGCCGATCTTTCTGCCCAGTCTGTATCTGTTCCCAACCCTCAGCTCCATGGTCGGCGATCTGTGTACGGCTAGCAAGCGCTGGCTAGCTTAACCAAATCCACAAAAATCTGTTTAGAAAGACCAGGGTGTGTAGGATCCAACCAGGCGGAAATCTGGACCCAAAACAATTCTATAAAAGCAAAAAGAGGGTCTTCTTCACGTCTCCTCCCGGGGACCAGCTCCCACAATCTTTCACCACTTGTTTTAAAATGATAACGACGTCATATCGGTCCAATACGCGGTGGGTCGCGACGCTGGACGTGTGGACGTGATGCTCCTGGAGGTTACAAAGTCCAAAAAGCTAAAATGTCCGCGGATGAAGATGGATTTTGAGGAGATCGTCTTGGCATTATCTGTATGTTTCACGAGCTCTCTGGTCTCTGCCTTGTTCGGCTCTCACAGCAGGATGACCTCACTTCCGTGTTGGGGGAGGGGGCGGGGCCACCAGAGACGCTTTCAGAAGAGATGGCGTTACAAGAACTGAAAGATAAAACACGGTGAAACGGTTTCTCTATTCACTCTTTGTCTTGTCCACAACCACAAGCTATCTGCTCGGAGATCTGAGATGGGACGGATTTACACCTGATGCCCTTCCATCAGTCCAAAGACCTCTGTCAGACCAAAGACCAGCTCCGTCTCTCATAATGTACCACTGACGAAAGGCACAGTTTGAAGACAGAATGTACTTTTTGTTCAAAATAACTTTTCAGTGTCTGTATTAGCCAGAGCCTGTGTCGTTGGCGCTGCACATCCTTCTTGTGCTGCTTTCAACTGTGGATGTGAAATGAATTTGATAGTTTGGAAACGCACAGTCGTTCTGTGTAACTTATATGTTCCTCATAAGTGCGTTCTCACATCATGGAGTGGAATAAACTGACCTTCAGAAAAAACACACAGAGAATTCATAAAGTTTCAGTGATGGAGATATATTTGATTAGGTGAACTACGAGAGTCACTTAAAACTAACCCAACAGTGAAACATAGACAGACTTCTGTTTTCAACTAAACACAAGGAGCGTGTCAGACCAGGACCCCAACTGAGACCAACTGAGACCAACTAAGACCAACTGAGACCAACTAAGAGCAACTGAGACCCCAACAGAGACCAACTGAGACCCCAACTGAGACCAACTGAGACCAACTGAGACCAACTGAGACCAACTAAGACCAACTGAGACCAACTGAGACCAACTAAGACCAACTGAGACCCCAACTGACGCCAACTGAGACCAACTAAGACCAACTGAGACCAACTAAGACCAACTGAGACCCCAACTAAGATCCCAACTGAGACCCCAACTGAGACCAACTGAGACCAACTAAAACCCCAACTAAGACCCCAACTGAGACCAACTTAGACCTACTGAGACCAACTAAGACCAACTGAGACCAACTAAGACCAACTGAGACCAACTAAGACCAACTGAGACCCCAACTAAGACCCCAACTGAGACCCCAACTGAGACCAACTAAAACCCCAACTAAGACCCCAACTGAGACCAACTTAGACCTACTGAGACCAACTAAGACCAACTGAGACCAACTAAGACCAATTGAGACCAACTAAGACCAACTGAGACCCCAACTAAGACCCCAACTGAGACCAACTGAGACCCCAACTGAGACCAACTAAAACCCCAACTGAGACCCCAACTGAGACCAACTAAAACCCTAACTAAGACCCCAACTGAGACCCCAACTGAGACCAACTAAAACCCCAACTAAGACTCCAACTGAGACCAACTGAGACCCCAACTGAGACCAACTAAAACCCCAACTGAGACCCCAACTGAGACCAACTAAAACCCCAACTAAGACCCCAACTGAGACCCCAACTGAGACCAACTAAAACCCCAACTAATAAGACCCCAACTGAGACCAACTGAGACCCCAACTGAGAGAACAACTAAGACCGAGACTATAGTTGAGTTATTGTGATAATTGATATGAAGTTAAACCCACAGAGAAATGTTCCCACTTTATTTAGTTCAGGGACAGTGAATATTAATGAACATTTCTGTAAATGTCTCTCCTGAAAGACAAGAAAAAAAGTTTGCTACAGACGGTTAAAATAATGTGATCTACAGTATTTACAATATTTACAAGGACAAGACAAGCATCATTCAACAAACAATACACAATCATAAGGAGACACACACAGAACACACACAGAACACACACAGAGCAATTAACAGCAATATACAAGAACTGTACAAAGTAAAAGTATTCTGAGTATTGAGAGTACTGCATACTGACCCTGTGGAATATGTAACAAAAAATATTTTAAAGCTCTCCCCTGGTCCTCTGCTCTCCCATGGTCCTCTGCTCTCCCATGTTCCTCTGCTCTCCCCTGGTCCTCTGCTCTCCCCTGGTCCCCTGCTCTCCCCTGGTCCCCTGCTCTCCCATGGTCCTCTGCTCTCCCATGGTCCTCTGCTCTCCCATGTTCCTCTGCTCTCCCCTGGTCCTCTGCCCTCCCCTGGTCCTCTGCTCTCCCCTGGTCCCCTGCTCTCCCATGGTCCTCTGCTCTCCCATGGTCCTCTGCTCTCCCAGTTCCTCTGCTCTCCCTGGTCCTCTGCCCTCCCTGGTCCTCTGCTCTCCCCTGGTCCTCTGCCCTCCCTGGTCCTCTGCTCTCCCCTGGTCCTCTGCTCTCCCTGGTCCTCTGCTCTCCCCTGGTCCTCTGCTCTCCCCTGGTCCTCTGCTCTCCCCTGGTCCTCTGCTCTCCCTGTCCCTGCTCTCCCCTGGTCCTCTGCTCTCCCCTGGTCCTCTGCTCTCCCCTGGTCCCTGCTCTCCCCTGGTCCTCTGCCCTCCCTGGTCTTCTCTCCCTGGTCCTCTGCTCTCCCTGGTCCTCTGCTCTCCCCTGGTCTCTCCTGCTCTCTCCCTGGTCTCTCTCCCCTGTCCCCTCCCCCTGGTCCTCTGCTCTCCCCTGGTCCTCTGCCTCCCTGGTCCCCTCCCTGGTCCCTGCTCTCCCTGGTCCTGCTCTCCCTGGTCCTCTGCTCTCCCCTGGTCCTCTGCTCTCCCTGGTCCCCTGCTCTCCCCTGGTCCTCTGCTCTCCCTGGTCCTGCTCTCCCTGGTCCTCTGCTCTCCCCTGGTCCTCTGCTCCCCTGTCCCGCTCTCCCTGGTCCCTGCTCTCCCTGGTCCTCTGCCTCCCTGGTCCTCTGCTCTCCCTGGTCCGCCTCCCCTGGTCCTCTGCTCTCCCCTGGTCCCTGCTCTCCCCTGGTCCTCTGCTCTCCCCTGGTCCCCTGCTCTCCCCTGGTCCTCTGCCCTCCCCTGGTCCTCTGCTCTCCCCTGGTCCTCTGCTCTCCCCTGGTCCTCTGCCCTCCCCTGGTCCTCTGCTCTCCCCTGGTCCTCTGCTCTCCCCTGGTCCTCTGCCCTCCCCTGGTCCTCTGCTCTCCCCTGCTCCCCTGCACAAAGTTAATAATAATAATAATAATAATAAAAATAATAATCATAATCATAATCATAATAATAATAACGATAATAATAACAACATATTTCACATATATTGCACCCAGTGGCGGCCGGCCAATAGAGGGCGCTAGGGCGCCGCCCCACCACTCACAACTTGCCATGTTACCTTGAATAAAACGTTAAAAAAAATAATAACATTAAAATATTTCGAAATTTATGTGTGTTTTATTTCAGATGTGGAAGAAATACTTTATAGTTTATGCTGAGTTGGATTGATTAAGCTCATCAGCGTTGTCTGTGTCGGACTGAGGACGTATTTCCGCCTCAGGGCGCAAAAGATTGCGCCCTGAGCCGTCTATGGACTCTCGTTAAAAGTTGTACATGCGCAGTAGCTCCTCTTCAATGCAAGAGATAAGACGATTTGGGGGCGCAGGAGAAATGCGCCCTGAGGGGGCGGGATCGCCCGCGACCTGTACTGTCACTGTCTGTGACGTCCGTTTACAGTGATTGACAGGTCAAGCTGTGGGAGTTTGAGACGAACGTAAAGAGACGCAAAATGGAGAACGAAAAAAAGAATAATTCAGTTAGATCACTCAAAACAATACCGTTTGAGAGAAGATCATACCAGGAGAAGGTTGAGGTTAAAGAGCTTGGACCTGATCAGCCAAATATTACCATTAGTCAGCAGTCCAGCGACAGGGGGAGACGGTACACTCGTACTTTTTCCAGGACCTGGTTCAGCGCCAAATCTTGGCTAGCAGCATGTAGCGAGGCTAATGCTTTATTTTGCTTTCCATGCCTCTTGTTTCAAACATCAGGATCTGACCCAGCATGGATCAAGACAGGTATGACTGATCTGAAGCACTTTTTAGAAAAGGCAAAGAAGCATGAGCAGACTGGTATCCACATGCAAAATGCCCTCAAATTAGCTATGTTTGGGAAGATAAATGTTTCATCCCAGCTGGATGAAAGCTACAGGCCTGATCATGTGACCTTGTTGATTCTCGTGTGAGGCTTCAGTCACAACAGTCAGTGTAAACTTACTTACTGCTGGTATATATCTAGTCATCATATTCATAGCCCCCCCAGTAGAAAATTCCACCAGCCGCCACTGATTGCACCTTACATTTACAAAAAACTCAAAGTGCTACATATTAAAATACAATACAACAAACAGAGACAAAATCTAAATAAAATATTGATAAATCGCCCCATGTTTATGATCATAATGTAAAGTATGGAATGTCACATATGAAATACATAATGAACTTCTGTTCTCAGCTGTTATTGAATGTTTAACTGCACAGAGAATGTTTTTCGTTTTCATCCTTGTTGTTGAAATCTCCTCATGAAGAGTCTCTGTGCGCGTAACAAAAGAGCAACGGTCCCTTTGTCCGCTGCCCTTCGCTGTCGCCCTTTGACTTATTATGTTGTTTTGGAACCACGCACAAAAACAAACACACCTTTTTATATGTTCACACATTTACTCTTTTGTACAGTTAGTTAAGACCTTCATCAAAAATACGCATATTCCCGAGTGGTCATTGGTAAATTATTAAAAACTGAACAATATATCATTTTCATAATATTCAAAGTATTTGTTACACTTTACTGAAATGATAAATAACTGACAAACAACAACAACAAATGTTTGAAAATTACTGACAAGAAATTATGTTTTATTTTGACGACCCTTTTATTGTGAAATTCCCAGAGCCGGAAGTATCGTGTAGAGGCTGTAGTGTTGCAGTTTCCTGGTTCGTTCTGTCAGAGGAGTTTTACAAATGCTCTCTTGCCTTTAGTTTAGTCTGAGAACATGTCACAGCAGGAGGGAGACCGGGCGCAGATCCCGGAGCCCCCGGAGATAACTGCGGAGGACGGCGCTGCAGGGAACATGACCAGGTGCTGCATTTACTCCTTTACTACACTTTAATTTCCTCTTTTCAAATTAGAGAGACTAAATTCCATTCATTCTTCTGACATGTTGCTTAGTATTCTGTCCTTTCCATTTGTTTCCCAGTGCATATAGTGCGCATTAGACTATATGACTTTGAGTTTATTAATATACTATTAATATGTTCTATACATCTGCTAAATAACTTTAAAGCATACAGGATTTATTTAATATAATATGTTCTCACTAGTTTTGCTATACCGGCTCTACCTGCTGAGGAGGCTCAGGTCTTTTGGAGTGCAGGGGCCACTCCTGAAAACTTTCTCTGACTCTGTGGTGGCATCAGCCTCTTGTATGGTGTGGTCTGCTGGAGCAGCAGCATCACAGAGAGGGAAGAAGCTGGAACATCAGGAAGTCCAGCTCAGTCCTGGGCTGTTCCCTGGACACAGTGCAGCAGGTGGGGGACAGGAGGGTCCTGGACAAACTAACATGCTGGACCATGACTGTCGCCCCCTGCAGGACACTCTCTCTGCCCTGGAGAGCAGCTTCAGTGACAGACTTATTCACCCTCGCTCTGTGAAGGAGAGGTTCTGTAGGTCTTTCCTTCCTGCTGCTGTCAGACTGTACAATAAGAACTGCTGAGCCTGTAAATTTCATTCATCTGTAAATAAGTAACTTCTTAAATCATGTGCAATACTGCTCCTTCAGAATGTTGCCACTTAAGTAAGTAAGTAAAATGTATTTATAGAGCACCTTTCACAGATAAAAATCACAAAGTGCTGTACAAGGTAAAAGCAGAAATGAATGTACAATAGAAATAAGACAAAAATAGAAAATAAAATAAAAACAAGAAATCAACCAAAAGCTGTCCTAAAAAGAAGGGTCTTTAGTCCCTTTTTTAAAAGCATCGGCAGAGTTGACCACACGGAGGGACAGAGGCAGGGCGTTCCACAGTCTGGGGGCCACGGACTAGAAGGACCAGTCCCCCCGGGTCTTATAGCGGGTCTTTGGGACCGCAAGTAAATTCTGGCCTGTGGACCTACTTCTTACCCTGCTCTATATGTTCAGTACATAACTCTGCACTACTACAGTACATGTATATATTTTTTGACTGGTATTGAAGCATCTACAGCTATTTATGTTAGTTAAGAAACATAGCTACTATGTATTTTGTATATTGTGTGTGCTCCCTGTGTGCTCTTACTACTGTCCTGTCTGTGCGCTGCAACAACGAAATTTCCCCACTGTGGGACAAATAAAGGAACTCTTATCTTATACTGTTTTATTTTTTATTAACAGTATTATTCTTTATTATTATTATTATTATTTAGACGGTAACGACATTACCGTTGCTACTCTCGTTATTGTCGTTACCGCTGTGACTCTTGTTACGTCGTTACTGTTGTTACTGTCGTTACCGTTGTTACCGTCGTTACCGTCATTACTCTTGTTACCGTCGTTACTCTCAATACCGTTGTTACTGTTATCTTCTTCTTCTTTCCTCTGATGTGTTTTTAGTGTTTATTTATGGAATGTTAATGTTTGCAGTGAGTCGTGTTTGGACCTAGACCACAGCAGCGTCCACGAAGTGGTCCGGTTCGGGCCCTCGGCGCTCCCCGGTCAGTCCCATCCATGCGCTACGTAAATAAATGTGGTTAGCTATATCCATACTACACGCTAAAGTTAGCTCCAAAGCCCTGGAAGAATGTTTTCAGAGTCTATTTATGTGACATTAAATAAAAGTTATTCTCAGACGAGAGAGAGACCAGAGAGAGAGACCAGAGAGAGAGACCAGAGAGAGAGACCAGAGAGAGAGACCAGAGAGAGAGACCAGAGAGAGAGACCAGAGAGAGAGACCAGAGAGAGAGACCAGAGAGAGAGACCAGAGAGAGAGACCAGAGAGAGACCAGAGAGAGAGAGACCAGAGAGAGAGAGACCAGAGAGAGAGACCAGAGAGAGAGACAGAGAGAGAGACCAGAGAGAGAGACCAGAGAGAGAGACCAGAGAGAGAGACCAGAGAGAGAGACCAGAGAGAGAGACCAGAGAGAGAGACCAGAGAGAGAGACCAGAGAGAGACCAGAGAGAGACCAGAGAGAGACCAGAGAGAGACCAGAGAGAGACCAGAGAGAGACCAGAGAGAGAGACCAGAGAGAGAGACCAGAGAGAAAGACCAGAGAAAGACCAGAGAAAGACCAGAGAGAGACCAGAGAGAGAGACCAGAGAGAGAGACCAGAGAGAGACCAGAGAGAGACCAGAGAGAGACCAGAGAGAGACCAGAGAGAGACCAGAGAGAGACCAGAGAGAGACCAGAGAGAGACCAGAGAGAGACCAGAGAGAGACACACAGGGGTGATGTGTTCTCTTCTCCCTCACAGAGAGACAGTACGACCCGGACACCACAGAGCCGGTGATCTCGGGCCTGACGTCTTTGGAGGAACTTCTGTCCTGGAAGAGGAGCGAGGCCCACCCCTTCAACGTGTCCACTGTCCCCCGGTTGCCCAGAGACCCGCCCCTGTCCCAGACCCCCCACAGGACCCTGGTGTCACATGACATGATGGGCGGGTACCTGGACGACAGGTGAGCTCATTGTCATTGTGGACTTTTTGTATTATGTTAAATTTGTATTGTTTTTTTAAATTGTGTCTATGGCACTAATGTAGCTGGTGAGAGTAAACATGGCTATACCTGCAGGTGAAAGCCAGATCCTGTCAGACCTCTGAAGCAAAGCAGGGCAGGGCCTGGTTAGTACTGTGATGGGAGACCTCTGGGAACACCAGGTGCTACAGTGGGTCGGCTGCGGCTGTAAAGTGCCAAACTGTAGTTGTGTCCTTAGGCAAGACACTTCTAGCCTGGCTCTGCCAGACCCTTGTAGTTCTGCCATGCTCCACCAGAGGCGTTTGGCTGAACCACATGGGTCTGGTATCGACGCCATAGCGAACGCCTTCCCCAGATTATTTTTTAATCGACCAATCAGGATGGCCGGTGTTACGTGGGGTTTGCACTGCCTCCTCAAGCTTCTCTCATGCAGCAGCGAGAGGAATCCAAGATGGCGGACGTAAAGTCCGCGAATCTTTTTAAAAGAGTGAATACGATCGAATTAAGACACGGAGGTCACTTTTAATGCAATTTGAGGCGAGATGTTGATGGTTCTATGTTGATATATGTGTGTTTTAAGAGTCAAATGTTCCTGTAAAGTTCGGTTGAAGCACTGGTTCAGTGTTCCTGTTTACACACTATGTACCAGGGTTGCCAGGTTTGGTGGTTCCCGCATATTTTTTTCCAAGAGACTTGTAGGTATTAAATAAATAGAAAGACAATAAACAGAATCATGATAGCCCAAGTTGATTACATTACGTTTTTAGCCAAAAAATAATTCTGAGTGGTTTTTTTTGTGGGTATTCTTGCGGATTTTGGGTTGGAAAATCTTGCTGGGATTTGGCAACCTATGGGAGCCACGGGCTTCGATGTGAGTGGTTGAAAGCAGTCTTCATTCAAGATAACGGACAAGTGGTCTATCCAATCACATACAAGGATTTTTTTTACAAGGCCCTGCCTTCTGAAATCCAACCACCAGTACCAGACTCATGTGTGAAGTGCAGCGATCTACATGGGTCTGGCCAGAGTCAGGCTAAGACACTTCTGGAGTCTGATAGAAATGCCCAACTGCCCACTGCACTAATCCAACAACAGCTCCCATAGAGGACAGGAAAGATAGTTAAACTATAGGCTCTTTGGTATATTGTGATGTCACATGAAGTGTGCTGTGTATGTTGTGATGTCACATGAAGTGTGTTGTGTGGAGATTTCTACAGGGCACAGATTCAGCTCAGCCGTACTCCTTTTACCACTGGCCTCTCATCGACATCTTCAACTACTTCAGCCACAGCATGGTGACCATCCCTCCAGCCGGCTGGACCGAGGCCGCGCACCGCCACGGGGTCCTGGTCCTGGGTACGTTCAGACACAGACACGGGTCCTGGTCCTGGTTTTGTACCAGATACCTCCTGTGCCCCTGGGATAAAGACCTTTTCTGTGGTTCTCCTGGCGCCGCCCTTTACACCATGATATGAATCTAGATGAAGGGGACTCTCAATTTGATGCAATACATTTCTCAACAACTCGAAACGATTCAGTAAAAATAAAAGCTTTTCTAACAATACGGCCCATTTTAACAAAAATACTGCATCAATGATAAAATTTACTGAAAATAAAGTATTATGAGGCTCCCCCTTATATCAGCGATCTGATTCAGCCTTATACCCCCACTGGGGCCCTGAGGTCTGTGGACCAGAATCTGTTGATGGTCCTACGCACGCGCTTTCGGACCAGGGGAGACCGGTCCTTCCAGGTTGTTACGCCTAAGCTCTGGAACAATCTTCCGCTCTCTCTGCGGCTGATGGAGTCAGTTGATTCATTCAAAGATCAGCTAAAAACTTTTAGCTTTTACATAATTTTCTTGCAGCTGTTTCAAACCTGTCACTGAGTTGTCTTGGCCATTATATTTTTATTTTTTGCATGCACATTTTAAACTGTATTTTGTCTGTTTTTACCTGTTTTAACTGTGAAGCGCTTTGTGGCCTTGATCAGTGAAAAGCGTGGTATAAATAAATCTTACTTACTTACTATTATTACATTTTCCATTCATTAAATAAATCAAATCTAAATGTATTTTTAAGCACCCTATTACGCTGCCACAGACTGATGGTTCGGCTCTGGTCTGGGTCTGGCTCCATGGTTCCGGTCCCATGGTTCCTGTCCCATGGTTCTGGTCCATGGTTCTGGTTCCACGGTTCTGGTTCCATGGTTCTGGTCCATGGTTGTGGTCCCATGGTTCTGGTCCCATGGTTCCTCTCCATGGTTCTGGCCCATGGTTCCTGTCCATGGTTCTGGTCCATGTTGCAGGGACCTTCATCACAGAGTGGACCGATGGGGGAGCAGCCTGTGAGAGTTTCCTGCAGGAGGAGGAGTCGTACCGAGCGGTGGCAGATAAACTGGTGCAGATCTGTGTCTGTTACGGCTTCGACGGATGGTTGGTCAACATCGAGAACGAGCTCAGTGTGAGTGTGAGACGTTTAACACCAGAGCAGTCATTTTGACGGCTCCCTCTCAAATCCCTTTGAAAATCCCTAGAAATAGTTTTATTAAAATTAATGTTAATGAGATAAAATAAAATGACTTTTATATCAACATTTAAGGCCAGGAGGTCAATTACATTCAATTCTTAAAATGTGTAATTCATTTAGAGTTACATACTATCACTTTAAAAACAGTTCTGTTCAGCTGTGCATACAACTGAGGGATTTTATATTTTTATCTTTCTTTTTAATGTTCTGTGATTATTTATGATTTAAATGCTTTCTTGTTTTGTTCAGCACTTTGAGTTGCCTTGTGTATGAATTGTGCTATATAAATAAACTTGCCTTGCCTTAGATCTGGATTTAAGTCTGGATTAATAAAGAACCTCCAGAACAGTCCACTTTCTTAGCGGAGCACCTCTCTCTGGTCTCTCTCTGGTCTCTCTCTCTGGTCTCTCTCTCTGGTCTCTCTCTGGTCTTTCTCTGGTCTCGCTCTCTGGTCTCGCTCTCTGGTCTCGCTCTCTGGTCTCGCTCTCTGGTCTCTCTCTCTGGTCTCTCTCTGGTCTCTCTCTCTGGTCTCTTTCTGGTCTCTTTCTGGTATCACTCTCTGGTCTCTCTCTCTGGTCTCTCTCTCTGGTCTCTCTCTGGTCTCTCTCTCTGGTCTCTCTCTGGTCTTTCTCTGGTCTCGCTCTCTGGTCTCGCTCTCTGGTCTCTCTCCCTGGTCTCTCTCTCTGGTCTCTCTCCCTGGTCTCTCTCTCTCTGGTCTCTCCCTGGTTTCTCTGGTCTCTCTGGTCTCTTTCTGGTCTCTTTCTGGTATCTCTCTCTGGTCTCTCTCTCTGGTCTCTTTCTGGTCTCTCTCTGGTCTCTCTCTGGTCTCTTTCTGGTCTCTTTCTGGTATCTCTCTCTGGTCTCTTTCTGGTATCTCTCTCTGGTCTCTTTCTGGTATCTCTCTCTGGTCTCTCTCTGGTCTCTCTCTGGTGTCTCTCTGGTCTCTCTCTGGCCTCTCTCTGGCCTCTCTCTGGCCTCTCTCTGGTCTCTCTCTGGTCTCTCTCTGGTCTCTCTCTGGTCTCTCTCTGGTCTCTCTCTGGTCTCTGACTCTTCTCTCTCGGCCCTGGAGCTCTAAAAATGTCCTAAAGTACATTTTAAAACACCTCTATATTAACTCCAGCAGTATTATTGTTTTTAAATCCTGACCAAAGTAAACAGAAGTGTCTGAATCAAACCAAAGTGTTTTTCTAAGAACACATTTAGCGACAGGACATGGGTTTGTGGCCCTGAATCTAAATGTGTTTCAGACCTGACCTGAAAGAAGCCTGTTGTTGCTCTGTCGTAGGCCTCTGCGGTGAAGAACATGCCCCTGTTCCTTCAGTACCTCACGGAGCAGATCCATGAGAGGGCATCGGGGGGGCTGGTCCTCTGGTACGACAGCGTGGTGCATTCTGGGAAACTCATGTGGCAGAACGAGCTCAACCAGAACAACAGGTCAAGGACATTTTTAATATGCTTTATATACTTTGGTAAAGTGGCATGCATCTTTCAGCTCCATGGTAAAGTGGCCCGCATCTTTCAGCTCCATGGTAAAGTGGCCCGCATCTTTCAGCTCCATGGTAAAGTGGCCCGCATCTTTCAGCTCTACGGTAAAGTGGCCCACATATTTCCTCACACATGTTCAACTCTCCTTTGGACCAATTGCAAGACAGCGTCACGGGCCGAGTAACAAGAGTGAAGCTCTTAGCCTCAACATTTGGGCTGTGGCTGTAGTTTTGATACTAGCTTTAGTTTAGTTTTATTTTGAACAACCGTCTGAAATCTCTCCGCTGAGGGACGAATAAAGGTTTTTCATCTGTTAAATAAATAATCCGTTCTGTCTCCGCCGCACCACACTTTGCCACAGACTGTTCTTTGATGCATGCGACGGCTTCTTCACCAACTACAACTGGACGGAGCGGAGTCTGGAGTGGATGAGCGGCTACAGCGCGGTGCAGGCCCGACAGTCAGACGTCTACATCGGGGTGGACGTGTTCGCCCGAGGAGAGGTGGTGGGCGGCATGTACGACACACACAAGGTACGCTCTGGGACACGCTGCTGCTACTGTAGGAAATGTGTGTTAAGGCGCGTTCAGACCAAAAGCTTCAAAAAGCTTTTGACGCGCTTCAACTGGCGCCGGGATAGTTTTGTCATTTTGGTGCTTGAAGCTTTTGACGCGAGTGACGCGCCTGACGCCGGTGGGAGGAGCTTCTCTGTTGCCTGTAGTCAGGACAGCGGTGGATTTTTCAATGAGCAGCGAGCCTTTATTTGTTATATAAAGCAAAATAACGTTGTTGTAGGGCTTCAACAAAACATGTTCTGGGTTCACCACAGACTTGAGAGGCTGCAGTGTTTGCAGAGTTCCGTCATTTACTCCAGGAGCTGCGTACGGAGGAGTTTCGCTTTCAGCGGTACTTCCGCATGTCACTCGCCCGGTTTGAGTTCTCAAACCCCGGAGCTCGCCTCTCCCCGGCTCTCCCTGCCTCTCCCCGGCTCTCACCCGCCCGGAGCTGCCTTGCTCTGAGCCAGACTCATCGTCAGCCTGTTCTTATTTTAAATAAACTACGTTTATTGGACTATGAGTCCGGAATAAAGTTGAATTGAATTTACTACACAGCATGTGTACAATGATTTTGTTACTCAGAATGTTACTACTCATACAAATAATATTACTAATAACAATAATGACAATAAAACAGCAGCAGCAGATACATGACTTCTCTTCATGACAGAGACAGACCCGCTGCTGCTGCTGCTGCTCCTCGTCTCCTGATTGGTTGAAGCCCGTGTCAAAGCTTCAAAAGCTCAGCTTTGCTCAACTTCGGCGTCAAAGGGATTGTTGTGATACGCGAGCGTTTCGCGCGTCAAAAGCTTCAAGTGAGCGCGTACTACGCGCGACTCTTGAAGCTTTTGACGCGCGTCAAGTGACGCCGGGGCTCTCGGCTTCACCTGACGCGCTTCACCATTCACTTTCAATGGAAACCTGACGCTTTTGACGCCGAAGTTAAGTCCGGTGTGAACGCCCCTTTAGAGATGCAGAGATGTGTGCGTGTTTCACTGATGTTTTGTTAACGGGGCGGGGCTAGCCAACAGAAGGGCGGGGCTAACCGCCAGAAGGGGTGAGGCTAACAAACAGAAGGGGCGGGGCTAACAAACAGAAGGGCGGGGCTAATGGGTAGAAGGAGCGGGGCTAACAAACAGAAGGGCGGGGCTTATGGGTAGAAGGAGCGGGGCTAACAAACAGAAGGGCGGGGCTAATGGGTAGAAGGAGCGGGGCTAACAAACAGAAGGGCGGGGCTAATGGGTAGAAGGGGACTAAAGCCGCTTTTCCACAGTAACAGTACGCTTCGAATTGACTCTACACGGCGCGGCGCAGCCCAGTTTGTGTGCTTTTCCATCAAAAATAGTACCCCTAGTACGTCCTCAGCGTTGTCAGACCACGTCATTTACGCGTGACGCGTAACTAGTATTGGTGCATGCATTTATTATAATATCAGACGAACAGCAAGTGTTTAATAGAAAATTCAGCACAGCACGAGTGGTTGTTGAAAATGCTTATGTCTTAAAAGAATGACTCGGACACTGAAGTCAATGGTGCTGACTGCTCTGTACAATCTGAATGGGACATACCTGTAGCAACAGCAGCCTGTGCTTGTCCGAGGGTCAGGATACGGCCTGGCTATAGCTAATGCTAGCGGCGCGCTAGCTCGAGACTCTGCTCACTCACTAACCCTGGATTCCAAAGCTACAACTGTACTACACTTAACACATCTATCACTGCCATCAGAGGAGGATCCAGGGTTTAAACTCGTCATATGGCAACTCGAGCAGTAAAGGACCGAGGATTAGACAGAAGCAGCCATAGGGGTAGCTAGTTAGCGGCTAGGCTAGGCTAGGCTAGGCTAGTCCTCAGCTACAATACAGTTGATTCTGAGTGCTTACAAAGTTAGCTTGTTGTAGACTAATACGTGGATTTATCAAAGGTTAATGGAAACAGAGCGCAGAGGGATAACAATCAAAACATGCTCACCGTATACAGATTTAGACTTGCAGATTTATTAAAAACAAACATAAAGTGCAAAACATAAGTTTCAAATTACGTATAAAAGTAAGCAAAGTAAGTCCAAAGTACGTATGTCTGAGACCAGATGAATACTCCGGTCACTCTTTGCTCGTTGGTAATTTCCACACTTATGGAAAGGGATTCTCTTTAATCCCTTTAAACGGATTGGGGATATACCTCCGTATATCCCCAATCCGTTTCTCAGTCTCATCAATCCTACAGTTTGCTTTCCTAATATCTTCCCTGATGGCGTTCAGGCTCTCCACCGTTTCCCGTCTGAATTCTCTTATCTCACGCAGGACTGTATCCAAGTCTGACATTTTCTGTCCAACCCGCACCGTATCTGATGTTAGCTCCTCCGCTAATTCCTCCTCTGAACCAGTTAGCTCCTCCGCGCCAGCTAGCTCCTCCGCTAGCCCGACGTCGTCATTACGGCGTTGTTTGACGATACCAGTGCTCTTTCTGACTTTTCTTCCAGGCATTTCGCAAGCCCTTTTTGTTATCTTCTTTTAAATCTCAGTGTTATCCTCAGGCTTGAGCCATACGGGGTGAGATTTTAACTTTTTAACGGGGACGTGCGTGTCTACGGTGTTGCCATGTTCGACCCAGAACCAGAACCCGGAAAGGGATTCTCAAACAAATATACACACGACAACTTAAATACAAGCACAAAACATAATGACAACACGTGAATACTGCAGATAATACGAGATGCAGAAATCCAGAGCTGGTGATCTCCTGAAAACTGTGTTGAGCCTCGAGCTGCCTTTGAATTCTTTCTTTGTCCTGAAGAGAGGAACGTGTGGACCTCTTCCACCGACCAGGACCAGGACTTTTGGGGCTTTCTGTGTGATTCCATTTCTCTGGAGTGAGGAGGACGTAATGTAGCCGAAGCAGAGCCGAGCAGAGCAGCCGGTTTTAAAGATGGAGGTTGAGTTGTTTTTCCCAAAGGGTCAGAGGTCGCTTCCAGTGACGACACTCGTTGACCAATCAGTGTGAGACAGTGGGCCGACGTCACGTCATGGTACCGGTACTACGGGGATGGAACCACAGTCGAGGTGTTGCGAAAAAGTAACGCAAAGTCCGGGACTATCCCTAGTGGAAATGCAAAATAAGCGCGCCGTACCGTACTGAAACGAACCGAACTGACACTGTGGAAAAGTGACGTATATGAGGAGCTGAGTGTCTCATTTCTTCTGTAACATTATTTCAGTTCAATCTAAACATTTCAGATGAACATGTGTTGAATAAAGAACCACGAGGGTCAAAGGTCATCACATTATACAGAACAGACTCAGGTTAAATCCCTGTGGTCCTTGTTTTCTTGTGGCTCCTCACATATGTGTTCATGTGTAAATATATATGTGTTCAAACAAATATATATGTTCAGACAAATATACACATGATCAGACAAATATATATGTGTTCAAACAAATATATATGTTCAGACAAATATACACATGATCAGACAAATATAAGTTCTTGTTATTATTGGGTGGGTGACTGTCGTCTTCTATCATCTTGTGTGTAAAAATGTGTATTCTGATGTTTTCAGGCTTTGGAGATGATCCGGAAGCACCACTTCTCGGTGGCCATCTTTGCCCCTGGCTGGGTGTACGAGACTCAGGAGAAGGCAGAGTTCCGACACAATCAGGACAAGTGAGATGGACACTGCAGTTAGGATCATTAAGAACGTTCATATCGGGCTGCACCTTTTTGGTTAAATATAAAAGTGTTCAGTGTGTAACAGGAACTTTGTCCCGTTCAGGTTCTGGGCTCTGCTCTCGGACCACCTGCCCCCCCACAGACACACCTGCTCACTGCCCTTCACCTCTACCTTCTGCCAGGGCTTTGGGAAGAGCCTCTACTGGAGAGGAGAGGTACTACACCCACACCACACTCCCACAGCATGATACTACCCCCCTCTGAAGGTGAATGGACGCTGTGTTGTTTCCTGCAGATGGAGCGGGACAGGCCCTGGTTCCACCTCAGTGCCCAGCAGACGCAGCCCGCCTTCTGCAGCTCCAAAGTGGGCCGGGCCTGGCTCAAGACCCGGGCGTGTCCGGACCAGGTGTGGAGCGGGGGGTCGTCCCTGCTCCTGGAGGGCCTCATCCCCTCAGAGCAGACGGAAGCAGCACATGCACGGTGAGGTCGCAGTCACTCAACAGAAATATGGGAAAAATATAAACAGGAAGTCTATAGTATCATGATATTTGGGCCACAATTCAATATTATCGTGATTCTGAACATATCGCGATACAGACAGGATGTGATTCTGTGATTTATTGTGAAACTTTACAAACATGGTCTCAGTGAAGTGTGAGTGAGTCTGATGTGATGCTGTTGTTTTTCAGAGTCCTGTCTCTCCACATGGCCCTGGCCTCCTCCACACTGGTCTGCCTGGTCTACAAGGCCTCACCTGGTGTCTCTGTGTCTCTGGAGCAGATCGTCCATGATCCAAACCAGGACACATGTGAGTGACCAGAGGGAGAGAGACCAGAGGGAGAGAGAGACCAGAGAGAGAGAGACCAGAGAGAGAGAGACCAGAGAGAGAGAGACCAGAGAGAGAGAGACCAGAGAGAGAGAGACCAGAGAGAGAGAGACCAGAGAGAGAGAGACCAGAGAGAGAGAGACCAGAGAGAGAGAGACAGAGAGAGAGAGAGAGAGACCAGAGAGAGAGAGACCAGAGAGAGAGAGACCAGAGAGAGAGACCAGAGAGAGAGAGACCAGAGAGAGAGAGACCAGAGAGAGAGAGACCAGAGAGAGAGAGAGAGAGAGAGAGAGAGACCAGAGAGAGAGAGACCAGAGAGAGAGAGACCAGAGAGAGAGAGACCAGAGAGAGAGAGACCAGAGAGAGAGAGACCAGAGAGAGAGAGACCAGAGAGAGAGAGACCAGAGAGAGAGAGAGACCAGAGAGGAGAGAGACCAGAGAGAGAGAGACCAGAGAGAGAGAGAGACCAGAGAGAGAGAGAGACCAGAGAGAGAGAGACCAGAGAGAGAGAGACCAGAGAGAGAGAGAGACCAGAGAGAGAGAGACCAGAGAGATAGTCCAGTCATTCGAGTGTTGTGATGTCACATTAATTCTCCCTCTCTTACCGCGTGTGCGTTTGCGTGTGTATGTGTGTGTGCGTTTGCGTGTGTATGTGTGTGTGCATTTGCGTGTGTGTCTCTGTGTGTGTGTGTGCGTTTGCGTGTGTGTCTGTGTGTGTGTGTGTGTGTGTGCGTTTGCGTGTGTGTCTGTGTGTGTGTGCGTTTGCGTGTGTGTGTGTCTGTGTGTGTGTGTGTGTGTGTGCGTTTGCGTGTGTGTCTGTGTGTGTGTGCAGTCAGGACCCTGTCTCCTTTGGCCCTGGGACCAGAACATCCTCTGGTGTCTCACTTCTTAAAGCTGAGTGGACTTCACCATCAGAAGGACTGGGCCGTCATGTGAGTGTGTGACATCACAATGTGTTTCTACTGTTCTTACCAAAACTACTGTGTGTGTGTGTGTGTGTGTGTGTGTGTCTGTGTGTATTGATGTGTTTGTGTGTGTGTGTAGGTGCTCTCTGCTGGAGGTTGAGGGTTGTTTTCTCAGAGAGCTCTGTGTGAATATCTGCAGAGAAGGAGAAGCTCAGGACACTGCCTTCTCCTGTAGACTGGGACAGATCACGGTACGCACACACGCACAGACACACACACTACAGACACATACACACATCACACACCAGAGACGCAGCTGCTGTTGTCGCTGTGAAGTCTAGAGTTGTGTAGCAGATAGAGCAGACGGACGCACAACAGTAGAATCCATGTGTTTGTGGCAGCTGTGCACCCAGTGGAAATGAAAGGTGTGTGTGTATCAGGTGTGTGTGTGTGTTTTTAATGGGTCAAAAAAAGAATGGGTTCTATTTTGTCACTGTCACAGTACTCTTACTACAGTCTGACAGTGTCACAGTACTCTTACTACAGTCTGACGGTGTCACTGTACTCTTACTTCAGTCTGACAGTCTCGCAGTACTCTTACTACAGTCTGACAGTGTCACTGTACTCTTACTTCAGTCTGACAGTCTCGCAGTACTCTTACTACAGTCTGACAGTGTCACAGTACTCTTACTACAGTCTGACGGTGTCACTGTACTCTTACTTCAGTCTGACAGTGTCACAGTACTCTTACTACAGTCTGACGGTGTCACTGTACTCTTACTTCAGTCTGACAGTCTCGCAGTACTCTTACTACAGTCTGACAGTGTCACAGTACTCTTACTACAGTCTGACAGTCCTCTCTCCTGTCCTCAGCTCCTGGACTCCTGGAGTTTGATGGGGCCCCCAGAGCAGGTGGTGGGGCCCTCAGAGCGGGTCCGGGGCCTCTGCATCTATGACGTGGTGTGGTTGCCAGGTTCCTCTGCGGTCTCCCATCCTCCTGAGCCTCCCGTGCTCCTGCTGAACGCCACTCTGCGCTGGAACTTCCCGTCAGACCTGGCCTCTCACTACAGGGTGCACTGGCGCAGGCTCAGGGGCCCGGACCCCAGGATCCCCATGGGGCCCCTGGTCCTGGTGCAGAGGGCTTATGGAGAGCTGTTCAGAGTCACTGAGCTGCAGGTGGCGCCTCCTCCTGCTCTGATGGAGCTGCTGGTGGAACCGGTCCTGAGGAGCGGCTGCCAGATCCCTGAGGGCCACTGGGGCCGCGCCCGCCTCAGCTACTCCAGGGACCAGGAGGAGTGAGGGCCCAGGAGGAGTGAGGGCCCAGGAGAGGAGGAGTGAGTGCCCAGGAGGAGTCAGGGACCCAGGAGGAGTGAGGGCCCAGGAGGAGTGAGTGCCCAGGAGGAGTGAGTGCCCCAGGAGGAGTGAGTGCCCCAGGAGGGAGTGAGTGCCCCAGGAGGGAGTGAGTGCCCAGGAGGGAGTGAGTGCCCAGGAGGGAGTGAGTGCCCAGGAGGAGTGAGTGCCCCAGGAGGAGTGAGTGCCCCAGGAGGAGTGAGTGCCCCAGGAGGAGTGAGTGCCCCAGGAGGGAGTGAGTGCCCCAGGAGGAGTGAGTGCCCCAGGAGGAGTGAGTGCCCAGGAGGAGTGAGTGCCCAGGAGGAGTGAGTGCCCAGGAGGAGTGAGTGCCCCAGGAGGAGTGAGTGCCCAGGAGGAGTGAGTGCCCAGGAGGAGTGAGTGCCCAGGAGGAGTGAGTGCCCAGGAGGAGTGAGTGCCCAGGAGGAGTGAGTGCCCAGGAGGAGTGAGTGCCCAGGAGGGAGTGAGTGCCCAGGAGGGAGTGAGTGCCAGGAGTGAGTGCCCCAGGAGGAGTGAGTGCCCAGGAGGAGTGAGTGCCCCAGGAGGGAGTGAGGGACCCAGGAGGGAGTGAGGGACCCAGGAGGGAGTGAGGGACCCAGGAGGGAGTGAGGGACCCAGGAGGGCGTGAGGGACCCAGGAGGGAGTGAGGGACCCAGCAAGGGACCCAGGAGGGAGTGAGTGCCCAGGAGGGAGTGAGTGCCCAGGAGGGAGTGAGTGCCCAGGAGGGAGTGAGTGCCCCAGGAGGGAGTGAGTGCCCCGGAGGGAGTGAGTGCCAGGAGGGAGTGAGTGCCCAGGAGGGAGTGAGTGCCCAGGAGGGAGTGAGTGCCCCAGGAGGGAGTGAGTGCCCCAGGAGGGAGTGAGTGCCCCAGGAGGGAGTGAGTGCCCCAGGAGGGAGTGAGTGCCCCAGGAGGGAGTGAGTGCCCCAGGAGGGAGTGAGTGCCCCAGGAGGGAGTGAGGGACCCAGGAGGGAGTGAGGGACCCAGGAGGGAGTGAGGGACCCAGGAGGGAGTGAGGGACCCAGGAGGGAGTGAGGGACCCAGGAGGGAGTGAGGGACCAGGAGGAGTGAGGGACCAGGAGGAGTGAGTGCCCAGGAGGGAGTGAGTGCCCAGGAGGGAGTGAGTGCCCAGGAGGGAGTGAGTGCCCAGGAGGGAGTGAGTGCCCAGGAGGGAGTGAGTGCCCAGGAGGGAGTGAGTGCCCAGGAGGGAGTGAGTGCCCAGGAGGGAGTGAGTGACCCAGGAGGGAGTGAGGGACCCAGGAGGGAGTGAGGGACCCAGGAGGGAGTGAGGGACCAGGAGGAGTGAGGGACCAGGAGGAGTGAGGGACCAGGAGGAGTCAGGGACCAGGAGGAGTCAGGGACCAGGAGGAGTCAGGGACCAGGAGGAGTCAGGGACCAGGAGGAGTCAGGGACCAGGAGGAGTCAGGGACCAGGAGGAGTCAGGGACCAGGAGGAGTCAGGGACCAGGAGGAGTCAGGGACCAGGAGGAGTCAGGGACCAGGAGGAGTCGGGGACCAGGAGGAGTCAGGGACCAGGAGGAGTGAGGGCCCAGCTCCTCCAGGGACCTATACTTTTCAAAGTAAAGGTGTGTGTGTTGTGCTGATCCAGGACGCTGTGGTCTCTGCTCCTTTTGGACCAACGTCTCTGTGTTTTTGAACTGTTTGTTTCTCTGATCTGTTGTTGGAGAATCGACAGTTTTGTAAAGTCCTCAGAGAAAACTACTGCTGTGGTTTAGGGCGGTACAAGAATAATAGTGTTTACTCATGACGAGGGTGTGTCGCCTTGAAGGACTTTACAAAGTTATTGATTCCTCAACAGCAGATCAGAGAATCAATCAAACAGAGGACATTCCACAATAATAAACACACAGAGCCACTGGTCCGCACTGGTCCGCACTGGTCCGCACTGGTCCGCACTGGTCCGCACTGGTCCGCACTGGTCCGCACTGGTCCACACTGGTCCACACTGGTCAGGACAAGATAAAGTCAGGTCTGTCTCTGTGTGGATGCAGATCATTTCCCAGTTAAACAGTATAAAAACAAAGTCCCCATCGGTGGCCCACACTAGACCCAGACATCACCAGGAGCCTTGTTTCTGGACCCACCCTTCCCCGGCCGCCCGGTCACTAACGGGGAGTGTGGACCCCTCTCCTTTGACCTCCGTCACCTCTGAAGTCTCCTCCCTCCATCTAAAAAACTCTGGCCCTCCCTCTCTCAGCCCGATGCAGAGAAACTGGTCCATGTCTTAATCTCTCCTGTTGTTGTATTTTAATCTGTAGCACTTTGAGGTTTAATGGAAACGTAAACAAAAAAAAAGTTATCATTTTTATTCTTTACATTTTTAGTGTATGCAGTTTACTTCCCATGATCCAATCGCCTTAATACACTTAATAATAAATGGTCTTCAAAAGTCCACAACCGATCACTGTCTTCTGGAGTCAAGAAGGTTTTGACTCAATTAGAAAAAATGTTCCTTTGAATTTGGAAACAATGTTTTTGGAGTTTAAACCAGACTGCAGTAAGTAAAACATGTTTGTGTGGAGTGACTGGAAAAAGAGACAGAACAAAGAGAACAAAGAGTTAGACTGGACTTGTTAAAGACATCTCTCAAACGGAGATCGACTCTCGCCCTAAGAACGGATCATGACCTGGAATAGAACTGAAACTAAACAAATGTTCTAATAAAAGAGACAATTGTAACATTGTGTAACTTGTTTATGTAAGAACTGCTGAATGAGAGAGACCAGAGAGAGAGACCAGAGAGAGAGACCAGAGAGAGAGAGAGACCAGAGAGAGAGAGAGACCAGAGAGAGAGAGAGACCAGAGAGAGAGAGAGACCAGAGAGAGAGAGAGACCAGAGAGAGAGAGAGACCAGAGAGAGAGACCAGAGAGAGACCAGAAAGAGACCAGAGTCGACCTTCTCATTCGTACATAGATAACATGTTTTTCTGTACAGAGATGACGCAGGACCACAGTTTTACTAAAAACCTCTTTATTGATCTTTGGGCTAAAATCAGAGTGGATCATTTGGAGACAGAGGAGACAGAGGTGACTGTGCTGTTCCAGACAGCAGCAGCAGGGGGCGCCGTGGCACAGGTCAGCTCTGTGTGATCATCTGCAACATGTGGAGCGCCATGGCACCCTGGTCTGACGGGATCTGCAACAACACGGTATTACAGGACGTTACAGAAGAAACAAGCAATTATACGGTTATGTTAGGAGCAGAGAGAGGAGCAGAGAGAGAGGAGCAGAGGGGTGAACAGAGAGGAGCAGAGAGAGGAGCAGAGAGAGAGGAGCAGAGGGGTGAACAGAGAGGAGCAGAGAGAGGAGCAGAGAGAGGAGCAGAGAGAGGAGCAGAGAGAGCAGAGAGGAGCAGAGAGGAGCAGAGAGGAGCAGAGAGGAGAGAGAGGAGCAGAGAGAGAGGAGCAGAGAGAGAGGAGCAGAAAGAGAGGAGCAGAAAGAGAGGAGCAGAGAGAGGAGCAGAGAGAGGAGCAGAGAGAGGAGCAGAGAGAGAGGAGCAGAGAGAGAGGAGCAGAGAGAGGAGCAGAGAGAGGAGCAGAGCAGAAGGAGGAGCAGAGGGAGGAGCAGAGAGAGAGGAGCAGAGAGAGAGGAGCAGAGAGAGGAGCAGAGAGAGGAGCAGAGAGAGAGGAGCAGAGAGGAGCAGAGAGAGAGGAGCAGAGAGAGAGGAGCAGAGAGGAGCAGAGAGAGAGGAGCAGAGAGAGAGGAGCAGAGAGAGGAGCAGAGAGAGAGGAGCAGAGAGAGGAGCAGAGAGAGGAGCAGAGAGAGGAGCAGAGGGAGGAGCAGAGAGAGAGGAGCAGAGAGAGGAGCAGAGAGAGGAGCAGAGAGAGGAGCAGAGGGAGGAGCAGAGAGAGGAGCAGAGAGAGGAGCAGAGAGAGAGGAGCAGAAGGAGGAGCAGAAGGAGGAGCAGAGAGAGAGGAGCAGAAGGAGGAGCAGAGGGAGGAGCAGAGGAGCACCATGTGTCCGGCCTTGAGGATCCAGTAGAAGGAGAAGTTCTTGTAGGTCTTGTAGAAGGCCCCGGTGACTCCAGGAGCCGCCGGGTCGTCCAGGGGCGTCCAGCGCAGTTTGTTAAAGAACGGAAGCCCCTCCCACTTTAGCTCCTTCACCCACAGCTCCTGACCTACACACACACAGACACACACACAGAGACACACAGAGACACAGACACACACACAGACACACACACACAGAGACAGACACACAAACATACACACACACACAGAGACAGACACACACGTATTATGTCCAGTATTCAAGGTCACTTGAGCAAATCGATGTATCAAAAATACCTGAATCTACAATAATATTATAATTTAACTCCTTTTACTTTTCTTTTTGGTCGTACAAAATGTGTTACTTTTGAAAAAAATAATGTTAGGTACCCTAGCTTTAAATCATATGGAAATAACCATTTGTAAATGTGTGACCAGTTTGACAGTCGTTATTTGAAATATGTTCCGTTTGTAAAGATCATGGACAGACCCATCGTGTCCACGATCAGGTCCAGCTGTCCGTTGTAGACCGTGACGTTGACCCCAGAGGACAGCAGCTGGTCCACGGTCTCCACCACGGGTTTCATGAAGTCTGCAGCCATGTTCCGGAACACTGCCTCCGCCTGGCCTGCGCAGGGATTACAGCTGTCAGTACATCTGCCTTCATAGATGGTCCTGGTCTCAGGTCTCTGTCCTGAGGTCCTCTCACATTAGTCCTGGTCTCAGGTCTCTGTCCTGAAGTCCTCTCACATTAGTCCTGGTCTCAGGTCTCTGTCCTGAGGTCCTCTCACATTAGTCCTGGTCTCAGGTCTCTGTCCTGAAGTCCTCTCACATTAGTCCTGGTCTCAGGTCTCTGTCCTGAGGTCCTCTCACATTAGTCTCTGGTCTCAGGTCTCTGTCCTGAAGTCCTCTCACATTAGTCCTGGTCTCAGGTCTCTGTCCTGAAGTCCTCTCACATTAGTCCTGGTCTCAGGTCTCTGTCCTGAAGTCCTCTCACATTAGTCCTGGTCTCAGGTCTCTGTCCTGAGGTCCTCTCACATTAGTCCTGGTCTCTGGTCTCTGTCCTGAAGTCCTCTCACATTAGTCCTGGTCTCAGGTCTCTGTCCTGAGGTCCTCTCACATTAGTCCTGGTCTCTGTCCTGAAGTCCTCTCACATTAGTCCTGGTCTCAGGTCTCTGTCCTGAAGTCCTCTCACATTAGTCCTGGTCTCAGGTCTCTGGTCTCTGTCCTGAAGTCCTCTCACATTAGTCCTGGTCTCTGGTCTCTGTCCTGAAGTCCTCTCACATTAGTCCTGGTCTCTGGTCTCTGTCCTGAGGTCCTCTCACATTAGTCCTGGTCTCTGTCCTGAAGTCCTCTCAGATTAGTCCTGGTCTCAGGTCTCTGTGGCTACCTCCCCAGGTGACGTTCTGGGGGATGACCTTCAGCCTCCTCCGGACCTCTCCGTTCATCAGCTGACTCAGGGACCGCCTCTGCAGACGCTGGACGTGGCGATGGAACTGAAGAGCTGAGGACAACACAGATGTAAACAGACTTTCTGGATCTGCAGCTGTAGATGTGTACTCTCTCACAGATGGCGTCGGCCCCTGGCTTCGCCCCCACGCTCTGCTCCGGATCTTGCGTCAGGATATTGTAGAAGTTGACGTTGTTGGTGTTCTGTTAAAAACCAGAAAATAAAGTGTTTATGGAAAAACAGAGAGAATGTGATAATAAAAGAGATGAAGAGAATTCTGCAAACATCTCTCTGGTCTCAGTCTCTCTCTCTGGCCTCTCTCTCTCTCTCTGGCCTCTCTCTCTCTGGCCTCTCTCTCTCTCTGGCCTCTCTCTCTCTCTGGCCTCTCTCTCTCTCTCTGGCCTCTCTCTCTCTCTGGCCTCTCTCTCTCTCTGGCCTCTCTCTCTCTCTGGCCTCTCTCTCTCTCTGGCCTCTCTCTCTCTCTGGCCTCTCTCTCTCTCTGGCCTCTCTCTCTCTCTGGCCTCTCTCTCTCTCTGGCCTCTCTCTCTCTCTGGCCTCTCTCTCTCTGGCCTCTCTCTCTCTGGCCTCTCTCTCTCTGGCCTCTCTCTCTCTGGCCTCTCTCTCTCTGGCCTCTCTCTCTCTCTCTCTGGCCTCTCTCTCTGGCCTCTCTCTCTCTCTCTCTGGCCTCTCTCGCTCTCTCTGGCCTCTCTCTCTCTCTCTGGCCTCTCTCTCTCTCTCTGGCCTCTCTCTCTCTGGCCTCTCTCTCTCTCTCTGGCCTCTCTCTCTCTCTCTGGCCTCCCTCTCTCTCTCTGGCCCCTCTCTCTCTCTCTGGCCTCTCTCTCTCTCTCTGGCCTCCCTCTCTCTCTCTGGCCTCTCTCTCTCTCTCTGGCCTCTCTCTCTCTGGCCTCTCTCTCTCTCTGGCCTCTCTCTCTCTCTGGCCTCTCTCTCTCTGGCCTCTCTCTCTCTCTGGCCTCTCTCTCTCTGGCCTCTCTCTCTCTGGCCTCTCTCTCTCTGGCCTCTCTCTCTCTGGCCTCTCTCTCTCTAGCCTCTCTCTCTCTGGCCTCTCTCTCTCTCTCTGGCCTCTCTCTCTCTCTCTGGCCTCTCTCTCTCTCTCTGGCCTCTCTCTCTCTGGCCTCTCTCTCTCTGGCCTCTCTCTCTCTCTCTGGCCTCTCTCTCTCTGGCCTCTCTCTCTCTGGCCTCTCTCTCTCTGGCCTCTCTCTCTCTGGCCTCTCTCTCTCTCTCTGGCCTCTCTCTCTCTCTGGTCTCTCTCTCTCTCTGGCCTCTCTCTCTCTCTGGCCTCTCTCTCTCTCTGGCCTCTCTCTCTCTCTGGCCTCTCTCTCTCTGGCCTCTCTCTCTGGTCTCACCTTCTCCACCACAGACTCTGCCAGGGACCAGAGCTCTGTAGCCTTGAGGAAGTGCCCCTGCTCCATGGCGGCCTGCACATCCTGAGCCACTGCGCTCACCTCCGCCAGCCCCAGGTCGTCCAGCAGCGACTGTCAGCACAGGGCACACCAGAGGAAGATACTGCAGTAAAACCACATTGGAATACTTGTGCAAGAGTCCCCACTGTGCACCAAACAAGTACAGGAGTACAAGTATCCGCCTCTTTCAGAGCGTAGCTAGTTATGTTCTCTGGTCTTTTGCCATAGCAACAATTGCCATGGTAACGGTTGTTATAGTGATGGTTGCCATGGCAATAGTCACCATGGCAACTGCTGCTATGGCAATAGTCACCATGGCAACTGCTGCTATGGCAATAGTCACCATGGCGCCTGTTACCCTGGTAATGATCACTGTGGCAATTGTTGCTATGGCAATCACTGGCAACTGTTACCATGGCAACCATCACTGGCAACTATTTATATGAAATAGTCACCCTGGTAACCGTTTATGGCAGTTTGTTTCCAGTGGCTATGATAACTGTTGTCATAGTGATGGTTGCCATGGTAATAGTTACTATGGAAACCGTTGCTATGGTAATAGTCACTATGGCGGCTGTTACCCTGGTAATGATCACTGTGGCAATTGTTGCTATGGCAACCATCACTATGGGAACAATCACCATGATGCATTTTGAGCACATAAATCAAGCCATGAAAACCACTGTAACCATGACAACTGTTAGCATGGATGGCCATAGTAACAGTTACTATGACAATCATTATGGCAACGGTTGCCATGGAAGCGGACAGACAATCTAGTGCATTTCTTGCAACTTATTTTTTGGGACTTCGTTTCCGAACATCTTTCTCGATAGATTTTTAAGAAAGTATTAGGAATTACGATTATTTACTGTTTAGTAAACTTTTTAAGTCAAGATTCAACCACAGCACAAAACATTTGTCAAGTTTTCAGATTCTAAAGCTTTAGATTCTAGAGCTTTAGATTCTAGAGCTCTAAATTCTGCGGCTCTAGAGTAAAACTGTGTTAAAGACCAAACAGAACTCACTGTGGTGTAGAGGTACGGCCCCCAGGTCATGACCGAGTCTGAGCAAACACAACATTAGTGCACAATATTCTGTGTGTGAGACACGACAATACTCCACAAAATCTTAACTGTGTAAAGAACGATAGTCGTTTCATTTGCTCATCAATAATAATTAATGAAAATAATAATAATACTACTACTGTAGCCACAGCTGCCCTGGGGCACACTGAGGCAGCCAGTCTGTGCCATCGGCCCCTCCCACCACCACCAACCATTCACACACACACCAGACTCTTTCTAATGTGGGGGAAGTGTCTTGCCTAAGGACACAACCACAGTTTGACACCTGGTGTTCCCAGAGGTCTCCCATCACAGTACTAACCAGGCCCTGTCCTGCTTAGCTGCAGAGGTCTGACTGAATCTGGCTTGCAGGTTTGGCCGCACTACTATTACTCAGAGAAACGTATGAATGAGACAAACCTAGAGGTGAGATCCAGGAGTCTCCCAGAGCCACTCCAGCAAAGTTACACTTGATGGATCCGTGTGCGACGGCCTGCGGCAAACACACGTGTTGTTCTTTCAAAGATACAAGTGTGATTCAAGTGTGTGACGCTCACCTCAGTCAGAGCCAGAGAGATGGCGGCGGCCATCTTTCCTCCGTACGACTCAGAGAAGATGTAGAAGGGAATGTTCTGGAGACGAGAGCGAGAAGTGTTCACCACATGAAGAACAAGAAGGTTTCAGTCAGAGGAGTTTAAGATAGAACTGTCCTTGTGTCCCAGAGCCTCAGGCTGCTAGCATGCTAACATACTAACATGTATACATACAACTATATGCACTAGAATATACAGGATTTTATTAAATCCAAACTTTATCTCTTTAGCAAGTGTTACAGTTATATAATGTTTGTCTTGTTGCAGAAATGTCGGATTAGAGCTGACAGAATGTGAGACCAAAAGGATGTAATCGACCCAGAACCTGCATAGACATGAAGCAGCCCAAACACCAGCCGGTTCTCAGTCCCTGTGCTCAGTCCCTGTGCTCAGTCCCTGTGCTCAGTCCCTGTGCTCAGTCCCTGTGCTCAGTCCCTGTGCTCAGTCCCTGTGCTCAGTCCCTGTGCTCAGTACCTGAAAGTCGTCTCTGTCGGTGAAGAAGCTCCGCAGCAGCACCATCATGTCTGAGGACACTGTGGACACGTCTTTGGCAAAAGCTTCGTCTGTTTCTGCGAAACTAAAGCCGGTCCCCACAGGGTTATCCACAAACAGGACGCTGGCAGACTGGACCTACACACACACAGAGACACACACACACAGAGAGACACAGACACACACACACACAGAGACACACACACACAGAGAGACACACACACACACAGAGACACACACACACACACACAGAGAGACACACACACACACACACACACACAGAGACACACACACACACACACACAGAGAGACACACACACACACACACACACAGAGACAGACACGCATGTACGCCCACGCACACACACACACACAGGGTTAAAGTGATTGTCTAGAGTTTGTCAGAAAGAGAGACAGAGAGGTACTTGATTTGAAAAAAAAAGACGCAAGCTCCTCCCCCTTCCTTTCTGATTGGTCTACGCCTACGTTTCCGTAACACTTTGAAATGTTAATCAGAGAACACATTATTAATACACATGCACGGAGGTTTTCAGAAGTATTTGTTAACGTTTTAATAATATAAAATAACAAAATTATATTTTTATGCACAAAAAAAGCGATCGCGGCAAACCAGGAACAAGCTATTATCATGAACTGCACATTATAGGACACATCTGCGGAGGATCTGATTATGGATATAGGTTCAGTATATAAATGATTATGGATATAGGTTCAGTATATAAATGATTATAGATATAGGTTCAGTATATAAATGATTATGGATATAGGTTCAGTATATAAATGATTATGGATATAGGTTCAGTATATAAATGATTATGGATATAGGTTCAGTATATAAATGATTATGGATATAGGTTCAGTATATAAATGATTATGGATATAGGTTCAGTATATAAATGATTATGGATATAGGTTCATATATAAATGATTATGGATATAGGTTCAGTATATAAATGATTATGGATATAGGTTCAGTATATAAATGATTATGGATATAGGTTCAGTATATAAATGATTATGGATATAGGTTCATTATATAAATGATTATGGATATAGGTTCATATATAAATGATTATGGATATAGGTTCATATATAAATGATTATGGATATAGGTTCAGTATATAATGAAGGCTTGATTCGGAGGCTCCGCGAAAACAAACAACTGAGCATGAGCAGCTGCGAGCATCAGCGCTGATGATTGACAGCTCTTGGCATGACTCGATTGGTTAACGTGGACGGCACCGTGGATTCTGAGCTATAGCTAAGAGCAGGGAAGGCGGGACTTACCTGTAATATTAGAATTCATAAAATGACTTATTTTAAATCAACATTTAAGGCCAGGAGGTCAATTTAACACATTTCCACAAAATGTGTAATTCATTTAGAGTTACAGACTATCACTTTAACCTACACACACACAAGGGACCAGAGCATGGATCTATAATATTAACTGGATAGAGTATTAGTTTATATCTGTCCCACCTATGGGCACAGGGGGCGCTGTGGTACTGCAGAGAACCTGACAGAAAATCTACAGCTTTCATGAAGGTCGTATTTTGTGGGAATTTTAGTGTCTCTTGAACTTTTTTTCTTCTAAAATCCTTCTGTTTTCTTTAAATCCACACTTTACTGCAACAAACTCTGCTCGATTCCTTCCTGCTCTGACTCCGCTCTGCTGCTGCTCTGATCAGCAGCTCTGATTGGTCAAAGCGCGGCCGAGCCCCTCTGTGCACATGCATGAAAGCCACACACGTGTGTTTGGTGCAATACATCATGGGAGCTCATCCACTGGGACCGGGAGGACCAGACGATGCCCAAATATAGGCGAGCTCTGCTAATCTCTCGGCACTCGTGTATGTCCCATGCACTACTGAGCACAAGCCATTCATTTGAACAGGGCGCCATCTTGGATCACCGGGGCTTGGACCAGAGACACAAACACAGAGATACACACAGAGGACCAAAGACCCACACACAATAATAATAATGCTGTTTGTAGAAAAACACTTCATATAGTCTGTGGGAAAAACTCATGGTCAGGGATGTCCAAACATTTCAGCAAGAGAGCTTTAAAATGAGGTATAACAGGCCAGGGTTCCTCTGACAATCAACGCTGCAGTCTATCATCCATCCATCCATCCATTTTCTTCCCCTTAATCCATTTATCATATTCATTCAAACTCATTTCAGGGGCCTCACAGAAGGGCCTCTTGTGATTTAAGTCCTGTATCAACAGTTAACTTCTCCTCACCCATGTCGTGTCTCTCGGCTTCAGGTCTCGATCTAAAGGACCGATCTCTTCAAAGTTGCCGAAGCCGGTCCCAGAGCCTCCTGGACCTCCCTGCACACAAACAAATGAGTATTATTATTACAAATGCAAACATCAAAACAAGAAAACCTTTTTTGTCCCACACTGGGGAAATGTATTTAAGTAGCTTCTGCGTTTCTTAGCTAACTGTAAATGCTTCGTAAGAGCAGCCAGTTCATTTGCAGTTTTTGCACATTGGACATGATGACACAACAAAACAGATTCCAAAACCGGAGGTGACTCAAACAGGAGTGAGACCATAAACGTCAGGAGACCATGGGACAGACTGTAACCGTTGCTGGTTCTGGTCACTTCCACATTTCAGCTCAAATAGATGTTAGTCAGAGTCAGTGTGAGACATCATCTGCTCAGGGTCCTGTTGTGCAATGGATCTTATTAATACGGAAAAAGCCTTTTGGAGAAGAATTGGAATTTCGTGAGGTTATTTACTTTTTATGTAACGTGAAAATATATCTTCAGAAAATGAGGTGAATTTAAGTTCAGAGGGTAAAAAAATGCTTTCGGCCTGTAACGCCCTGTGCCACCACCAGAGGGAGGAGTACTATTTGTTTTTCCCCACAATTTCATAATTAGAAATTTTTCACATGAGAAATCACCAAAACTAATTAACCACCCCTCTTACCGGCATATGGACTGTCCCAACACCCCCCCCTCACCTGCACATGGACTGTCCCAACACCCCCCTCTCACCTGCACATGGACTGTCCCAACACCCCCCTCTCACCTGCACATGGACTGTTCCAACACCCCCCTCTCCCCTGCACATGGACTGCTCCAACACCCCCCTCTCACCTGCACATGGACTGTTCCAACACCCCCTCTCACCTGCATATGGACTGTTCCAACCACTCCCCTCTCACCTGCACATGGACTGTTCCAACAGTCCCTCAGCAGGAGGCTACAGTCCGACCCAGAACCTCCGCCGTAAGAACAGTGCGCTGGAGTTGGACTCATGAACACTTCATAAATCATCACTGACCTCTGTCCTTTATGACCGTCACTTTATGCTACTGTCACTTTAACTGCACTGCTAAAGGTCTATTGTATGTACCTAGTGCACTTGTATATTATAGTAATTCTAAGAAATGTTATAGACGCAGGCAAAGTTTCAATCTTAATCCTGTTAGATCTGAGTGCTGCCTTTGACACCGTCGACCATGAGATCCTCTTACAGAGACTAGAGGACTGGGTTGGCGTCGCTGGCACCGCCCTAAGTTGGTTTAGGTCTTACCTTGAAGACAGGAAGTACTTTGTGGAGATTGGAAACTGTGTCTCAGATCATATGGCCCTGACCTGTGGAGTACCACAGGGGTCGATCCTGGGACCTCTGCTGTTCAATCTCTACATGCTGCCGTTAGGTCAGTTAATACGCAGAAACAAAGTGTCCTATCACAACTTTGCAGACGACACTCAGATCTATGTCTCACTGACTGCAGGAGAACATGGACCAGTGGACTCACTCCTTCACTGTATCCAACAGATCAGTGAGTGGATGCAAAACAACTTCCTTCAGCTAAACGCAGACAAAACTGAAATGATTGTCTTTGGTCCTCAGAAACAAAGAGAGAGCGTCATCTGTCATCTACAGTCTCTCTCCCTAAAACCTTCAAACAAGGTCAGAAATCTAGGGGTAATACTGAACTCAGACTTACGTTTTAATAGCCACATCAAATCAGTAACATCAGCAGCTTTTTACCATCTAAAAAACATTGCCAGGATCAAAAACATAGTGTCTAAAGCTGACTGAGATTCTTATCCATGCATTTGTCTCCAGTAGGTTAGACTACTGCAATGGCCTGCTCACAGGTCTGTCCAAACAGGCTGTAAAACAGCTGCAGTACATTCAAAATGCAGCAGCTCGGGTCCTGACTAGAACCAGGAAGTACGACCACATTAGTCCAGTTCTCAGGTCTCTGCACTGGCTTCTGTAGTGTAGTGTACAGTGTAGTGTAGTGAACACTGTAGTGTAGTGTACAGTGTAGTGTAGTGTAGTGTACAGTGTAGTGTAGTGAACACTGTAGTGTAGTGTACAGTGTAGTGTAGTGTAGTGTAGTGTAGTGTACAGTGTAGTGTAGTGTAGTGTACAGTGTAGAGTAGTGAACACTGTAGTGTAGTGTACAGTGTAGTGTAGTGTACAGTGTAGTGAACACTGTAGTGTAGTGTACAGTGTAGTGTAGTGTACAGTGTAGTGAACACTGTAGTGTAGTGTACAGTGTAGTGTAGTGTACAGTGTAGTGTAGTGAACACTGTAGTGTACAGTGTAGAGTAGTGAACACTGTTGTGTAGTGTACAGTGTAGTGTAGTGTAGTGTAGTGAACACTGTAGTGTAGTGTACAGTGTAGAGTAGTGAACACTGTAGTGTAGTGAACACTGTAGTGTAGTGAACAGTGTAGTGTAGTGTACAGTGTAGTGTAGTGAACACTGTAGTGTAGTGTACAGTGTAGTGTAGTGAACACTGTAGTACAGTGTAGTGTAGTGTACAGTGTAGTGTAGTGAACACTGTAGTGTAGTGTACAGTGTAGTGTAGTGTACAGTGTAGTGTAGTGAACACTGTAGTGTAGTGTACAGTGTAGTGTACAGTGTAGAGTAGTGAACACTGTAGTGTAGTGAACACTGTAGTGTAGTGAACACTGTAGTGTAGTGTACAGTGTAGTGTACAGTGTAGTGTAGTGTACAGTGTAGTGTAGTGTACAGTGTAGAGTAGTGAACACTGTAGTGTAGTGAACACTGTAGTGTAGTGAACACTGTAGTGTAGTGTACAGTGTAGTGTAGTGTAGTGTACAGTGTAGTGTAGTGAACACTGTAGTGTAGTGTACAGTGTAGTGTACAGTGTAGTGTAGTGAACACTGTAGTGTAGTGTACAGTGTAGTGTAGTGTACAGTGTAGTGTAGTGAACACTGTAGTGTAGTGTACAGTGTAGTGTACAGTGTAGAGTAGTGAACACTGTAGTGTAGTGTACAGTGTAGTGTACAGTGTAGTGTAGTGTACAGTGTAGTGTAGCGTACAGTGTAGAGTAGTGAACACTGTAGTGTAGTGAACACTGTAGTGTTGTGTACAGTGTAGTGTAGTGTACACTGTAGTGTAGTGTACACTGTAGTGTAGTGTAGTGTACAGTGTAGTGAACACTGTAGTGAACACTGTAGTGTAGTGTAGTGTACAGTGTAGTGTAGTGTACAGTGTTGTGTAGTGTACAGTGTTGTGTAGTGTACAGTGTTGTGTAGTGTACACTGTAGTGTAGTGTAGTGTACAGTGTAGTGAACACTGTAGTGAACACTGTAGTGTAGTGTAGTGTAGTGTAGAGTAGTGAACACTGTAGTGTAGTGTACACTGTAGTGTAGTGTACACTGTAGTGTAGTGTAGTGTACAGTGTAGTGAACACTGTAGTGAACACTGTAGTGAACACTGTAGTGTAGTGTACAGTGTAGTGTAGTGTACAGTGTTGTGTAGTGTACAGTGTAGTGTAGTGTACAGTGTTGTGTAGTGTACAGTGTAGAGTAGTGAACACTGTAGTGTAGTGTACAGTGTAGAGTAGTGAACACTGTAGTGTAGTGTACAGTGTAGAGTAGTGAACACTGTAGTGTAGTGTACAGTGTAGCGTAGTGAACACTGTAGTGTAGTGTACAGTGTAGAGTAGTGAACACTGTAGTGGGTGTTACCTGCAGCCACATGACCAGTGGCAGCTCTGTGTAGTGAGCAGACGGGGAGTCAGCAAAGTAAAGCCACCAGAACATGTGTGCTCCATCTCTGACCGGCACGTACCCCCAGCTCTCTGAGCCCTTTAAGGGACTGGCCAGCCCTGTGCACACAGAAAAACACTGCCAACGTGTGGAAGAGGAAAACACTGCCGACGTGTGGAAGAGGAGGGAATAACAAGAACAACATCGATCTCTCAATAATATACAGAGTTTGATCATCTAAATACATGATTTCATGGGTTCAAATGACAGAACAATCCTGTACGAGATAGTTTAGATTCAAAGATGTTTGACTTCATATCTTAATTATTGTGCTTTAAACCTTTTGTATTGCTTGTCCATCCATTTTCTTCCGCTTTATCCATTGCCAGGTCAGAGGGCCAGCAATCTGAGCAGAGATTCCCCATCTACACATACCTGCTCGTATCTGGGGGAAAACTCAGGCGTTCGCAGCTGAGAGACACAGTCCCTCTGTGTCTTCCCCTGGTCTCCTCATATGGTCCTACAGCCTATGGTCCTGCAGCCTATGGTCCTGCAGCCTATGGTCCAGCAGCCTATGGTCCTGCAGCCTATGGTCCTACAGCCTATGGTCCTACAGCCTATGGTCCTACAGCCTATGGTCCTACAGCCTATGGTCCTACAGCCTATGGTCCTACAGCCTATGGTCCTACAGCCTATGGTCCTACAGCCTATGGTCCTACAGCCTATGGTCCTACAGCCTATGGTCCTACAGCCTATGGTCCTACAGCCTATGGTCCTACAGCCTATGGTCCAACAGCCTATGGTCCAACAGCCTATGGTCCAACAGCCTATGGTCCTACAGCCTATGGTCCAACAGCCTATGGTCCTGCAGCCTATGGTCCTGCAGCCTATGGTCCAACAGCCTATGGTCCTACAGCCTATGGTCCTACAGCCTATGGTCCTACAGTCTATGGTCCAACAGCCTATGGTCCAACAGCCTATGGTCCAACAGCCAATGGTCCAACAGCCTATGGTCCTACAGCCTATGGTCCTACACTTATGTCCGGTTGGGTTATGGAACCTTTTGTATTAATTTGAGTTATTAAAATATTCGCATTTTGCAAATTATCAATTCATATTTACATATTTAAATGTTACGATGTTTTTCACATCAGTCAGCCTACACGTGGATAAATACAATATGCACGTGGATCATATGACAACAGACAAGAGAAATAGTTCTAAAATGTACCTTTGGTGAAGAGTGAAGCCAAAAGCAGCAGCACAAACGGTGATTGTTGCCAGTCCATTGTTGAGTGAAGTCTGCTTCCACTTCAGAGCAGGTCACGTGATCCCTCCCAGCGCTGGTCAGCTGACAAACACGTCCGCATTTCGTTTATTATTATGCTCTTTCTCTCTTTTCATGTACTTAGATAGTTAGCGTGCTGTTGTAGATAGCTTGTCATTTAGTAAACATAATCCTACATGGGCCTTATGCATTTGTTTAATTTACACCGTATGAAGCGTATCAACATAATATAGATAATTTACTTTGGACGACAACCGTAAAAAGTGAGAATTGTAAGTTCAAATATGTTGTCACATTTCGTATCCACGTTTTGTCCCCGGAACCATGCCCGAAACACACGTAAAGAAGACATTTTCAAAATTAAATTCTCTTATACAGTTGTGTTTGTTTTTTGAGGTTTTTTCTACACAAACAAATATTGACATCATTTAAATTATTCACACTCGGAAATATTATTCCAATAAGTGCGTATATCGACGAAACTGCAATAAACATTGCGTAAAGTGTAACAGAAGAATTTATTTTGAAAAGCCCGGAAGTGTACAGCGACCTCAGTGGTTGCCGCCGCGTTGCTTGAGTCCATTGAGAATGAAGTAACTCCATGTTCCGCTGTGTTTATCCGTCTCGTTTTAACCGTAGACTGTAAATATTACTTGCTTTAACTCCCCCGCGTCATCATGGCAGCCAGCTTCATCCGTGTGCGCCTCCACTTTGACTACGCCCCTCCTGCGGTGGTGGGATGCCGCATGTGCTGGTTGCTGGTGGACCTCCGCTGCTGCCGTGTGGTGGCCGACCTGGAGGGCATGATCCGGGACCGGTTCGACCTGAGCCCGGGAAGCGTGCTCCGCCTCTTCATAGAGGACTGCTACCTGCCCCACACCGAGAGCATCCTCCTGGTCCGCGATAACGACTGCGTGAGGTGAGGTCCAGACAGCTGCCTCCTCTTCCTCCTCAGCTGGCTCCTCTTTATCTGGAGGAGTAGCGAGTCTAGACTTTTGCATCATCATCTTTTTCTTTGGGTCTTTACCAAACACTCTCGATCATAACCAAAGTAGAAGTAGGCCTTTATACTAAGACCCAAATTGGACCTAAGGGTTGCATCTAAATCTTGCAGAAAAATATACCATTCTTTCCTTCCTTTTTGTTTTAACTGATCGTTTATAAGACTGAGGTAGCTGGTTTTGTTCAGTTTCTGGGGAATTTAGATGTAGAGAGACCAAACCAGGACTCCACATGGGGTTGAATAGATGGCAGACTAGCCACTGAAAAGGTTTAAAATGGTTTGCATATGTCTTGTACTTTTTTGTTTTTTGCTATCTTTAAAAATGGACAACAAATGGATTCTGTTTTTGGGACTAAATGTTGATAATTTGTGTCCGACAGAGTACAGGTTGACAGTATCTCAAAAACGTCAACGCAGACGTCCCCAGAAGCTGCCAGCGGAAGCAAAAGCAAGCGACACAGACCCGCAGAAGATCCAACAGAAGCCGGAGCCACTTTGGAATTTAAGAAGAAAAAGCGGAAAAAGAGTTGTGTTGTGGAGAGCCCCGCGGTGACTGTTCTGCCAGAGCCAGAAAAGATGCTCGCAAAGACACAGAAGAAGAAGAAGAAGGAAAAGGAGTCAAAACGCACTCCCCCTGCTTCTGCCAACGCACTTTCAAATGTCAAGAAGTCCACAAAAAGTCCACTCAAACCGAAACAGAAGCCGAAAAGTAGTAGTTCTTCAAGTTCAAGCAGCAGTGAAGACGAACAACCAGTGAAAAAAACTCCAAAGTCTGTATCCAAACCTGCCCCGACCAAAGCACAGGCAACCCCCAAACCGCTCACAAACGGAGGCCCGGCTTTGAAAAAACTGCCTCGTCCTTCATCCTCCTCTTCATCAGACACAGACTCCACCTCGGAGGATGAGAAAGCCGCTAAATCTGCAAAACCAAAGCCACAAACTGAAGTTAGCGCCACGACCACAAACGGGACGAATGGCAACGAGGAGGAGGAAATCGAGCTGGTGATCAAGAAACCACTACAGCATCCGAAAGGACGCATCATGCTGGGGCAGCAGCAGCAGCAGTGGCAGCGGCCTGGGGGAAGAGGGAGAGGCAGGGGAGAAGGAGGAGGAGCAGGGAGAGGAGAAGGCAGAGGAAGAGGGGAGAGGCCCGGACCCAGGGAAGAGGGGGGGAGTGCAGGCAGAGGGCGGGGCAGGTGTGTCCAGTACGACTACAACGAGAAGGAGCGAGCCAAGAGACCGGCAGCGTACGGAGAGGACCAACTCCACAACGTGTCTGTGGTTCTGCAGGTGAGAGGCTCAACTGTGACAGTGTTTACGGATGTATAATTGATAATAATGATAATATAATACGTTTTTTAAAAATGTGTATGTATAGTGTAATTATATAATCTATATATATATATATATATATATATATATATATATATATATATAAAATTACACGAAAACTGTGATGTCGCTGGTACGGCGGAGCCGGGGCTCCACTCTGGAGCCAAGGCCTGGGGTTGGAGTGCGTACGCAAGCGTCTGGTGGCCTTTGCCCACAGGGCCCAGCCGGGCTCAGTCCGAATGGACAACGTGGGCCAGGCCTCCTGTGGACCCACCACCCGCAGAGGGATTCATGGCGGGACGTTGCCGAGTGCACTGGGCAGCAGTTGAAGCCAGAATCCCAGACGACCCGGTCCAAGCACACAGCATTTGGCTGTTCAGGTGGATCGGTGCAGCGTGCGCAGTGATGCACTCGCTGTATTGGACCATTGTGGTGAAGAGGGAGCAGCGTCTGCAGTCAGAGCTGTATCGGACCGTTGTGGTAAAGGGGGAGCTGAGCCGAAAGGCAAAGCTCCCCTATGTTCAATCTTTGTTCCCTCCCTCACCTCTGGTCATGAACTTTGGGTAAGGATCAAAAGAACGAGATCGCGGATACAAGCGGTCGAAATGAGCTTCCTCCGCAGAGTGGCTCTTAGAGAGCTCGGAGTGGAGCCGTTGCTCCCTTAGAGATAGTGTGAGGAGCTTGGAGTAGAGCCGCTGTTGCGGATGCCTCCTGGTCTCCTCCCTGAGGAGGTGCTCTGGGCACGTCCCACTGGGAGGAGACCCCAGGGAAGACCCAGGACTCGCTGGAGGGACTATGTCTCTCTCTCTGGGAGCGCCTTGGGCCCCCCGGACGAGCTGGAGGAAGTGTGTGTGGAGAGGGAAGTTTGCTTAGACTGCCGTCCCCCCAACCCAGCAACGGATGAAGCGGAAGAAAATGGAGGAATGGGTTTTATACAGCACCTTTTTGGACTCTCATGTTTCATTCACTCCAAACACAGGTGATTAACTACTGCCCCCCCCACCGTTCAGACACCAACCTAAAAGTACTGTGGGTATATACAGTGCCTTGCGAAAGTATTCGGCCCCCTTGAACCTTTCAACATTTCGCCACATTTCAGGCTTCAAACATAAAGATATACAAATTTAATTTTTTGTCATGAATCAACAAGTGGGACACAATCGTGAAGTGAAACAAAATTTATTGGATAATTTAAACTTCTTTAACAAATAAAAAACTGAAAAGTGGGGCGTGCAATATTATTCGGCCCCTTTACTTTCAGTGCAGCAAACTCAGTCCAGAAGTTCAGTGAGGATCTTTGAATGATCCAATGTTGTCCTAAATGACTGATGATGATAAATAGAATGCTCCTGTGTGTAATCAAGTCTCCGTATAAATGCACCTGCTCTTTGATAGTCTCAGGGTTCTGTTTAAAGCGCAGAGAGAACCATGAAGACAAAGGAACACACCAGGCAGGTCCGAGATACTGTTGTGGAGAAGTTTAAAGCCGGATTTGGATACAAAAAGATTTCCCAAGTTTTAAACATCTCAAGGAGCACTGTGCAAGCAATTATATTGAAATGGAAGGAGTATCAGACCACTGCAAATCTACCAAGACCCGGCCGTCCCTCCAAACTTTCATCTCAAACAAGGAGAAGACTGATCAGAGATGCAGCCAAGAGGCCCATGATCACTCTGGATGAACTGCAGATAGCTACAATTTTATATCTTTATGTTTGAAGCCTGAAATATTGAAAGGTTGAAGGGGGCCGATTACTTTCGCAAGGCACTGTATGATATAAACCGTGAAGTAAAAAGCAGAAAACAAGGATTGAATGGAAATCAAATAAGATTTTTGGACCTGAATAATGATATTTCGGTGATTCCTGGTGCAGACGATAACCATGTGACTCCAACAGAACGGCTCTGAGAGTCTTCCTAGACCGGACTACAGCACCATGCCGCTGCTCGCGGGGCCTCCACAGGTTGGTCAGAAGATCGCCTTTAAGGTAGCTCTATATTTACTTTATATTTTAGACTTTTCTCAAAGACTGAATATCATCGATTTCAAAGCATAACAAATGTAATCGTGTGAATCTTTTCTTTTGGCAACAGCTGCTGGAGCTGACGGAGAACTACACACCAGAGGTATCGGGTTATAAAGTGAGTCAGTCTCAATTCAATTTACTGGGACACTTTTATTCTTTTGGTTGAAACATACTTTACTGATCCTGTTGGAGAAATACAGGTGTTCAGCAGCAGAAACGCATCCATCCAAACAAACATAAATACACCAACAACAACACAAGTGACTAAAGATATAAAGTGCAGCACCAGCAGAGGTGGTGTAAGCTGGTCTCTCTTTCTGGTCTCTCTCTGGTCTCTATGGTCTCTCTCTCTGGTCTCTATGGTCTCTCTCTCTGGTCTCTATGGTCTCTCTCTCTGATCTCTCTGATCTCTCTCTGGTCTCTCTATGGTCTCTCTCTCTGATCTCTCTCTGGTCTCTCTATGGTCTCTCTCTCTGATCTCTCTCTGGTCTCTCTATGGTCTCTCTCTCTGATCTCTCTCTGGTCTCTCTGGTCTATCTCTCTGATCTCTCTCTGGTCTCTCTGGTCTCTCTCTCTGGTCTCTATGGTCTCTCTATGGTCAAATGTTCTAATGAATGTGTTTTTCAGGAGGGCAGGATTCTGGGTTTCGACCCCAGCACTAAACAGATCGAGCTGAAACTTCTCACGTCGTCACAAGGTAAAACTTCAGGATCCTCAGATCCACAGGTCCCACTCACATGTGCTTTTCCCTCCAGCCCCAGTGGAACCTGGGAAGTTTGACCTGGTTTATCAGAACGCAGACGGCTCCGAGAGCGTGGAGTACGCTGTGGATCGAGGCTCACTCGTAAGTCACGGGTCTGGGATCTAGTCTCCATCAAAGCTGAAGAGACGGGTCTGGAGCAGTGTCTCGGTTTAACAGCTTGTTCTATATTCAATCTTAAGCATGACACATTGCACAATAAATGACTCAAAATATCAAGAGTACAATAAAAGAGTGAGGTCAATAACTTAAAGCATTTCAGTGTTTTTTCAATGCAAATTTCTCACTATTTACAGACAAAAAACAATTGTAAAACACAAACTGTCGAGTTGGTAGAGCATTGACCTTTGAGCCAGAGGGTCGTGGGTTCAAGCCCGACTTTCACCATCGACTCCCACTGTCTGCTGTCGTTGTGTCCTTGGGCAAGACACTTAACCTCTGGGAACAGCAGGTGGCACAGTGGGGCGGCTGTAAAGTGCCAAACTGCTGTTGTGTCCTTAGGCAAGACACTTCCCCCCATTGCCTAGAATGAGTCTGGTGTGTGTGTGAATGGTTGGTGGTGGTGGGAGGGGCCAATGGCACAGACTGTTGCCTCGCTTCTGTCAGTGTGCCCCAGGGCAGCTGTGGCTACTGTAGTTTATCACCACCGTGTATGGAGTGAAAGAATAACGACATGTGAAGTATCTTTGAGTGTCCAAAAGAGCGCTGTATAAAAACCAATGCATTATTATTATTATTATTATGAAGTTACCTGTAAACAGTGTCACAAAATGACTTAAAGTATTACACTACTGATTTACTTTGAAGTTACTTTCCCCAAATATATAAATACAAACTAAATGTAGCTAAAGTGTGGATGAATGAGGGATCAGCGCTTCTTCCTGTAGTCAACCACCCTCCAGGAGGAAACGTATAAAGCTATAGATGGATATTATTTATTATTATTGTTATTAAAATTATTTTTCATTAGTGGAAAAAATTATGTTTGTTGTGCAGCCGGTTTTCAAACTAATGCATGTTTTTCCTCCAGGTAACAGAGAGGTGGGATTCTCTGCTCGAACCGCGACTTGTCCTTTAAAGTGGGAGTCATGGCAACGGCAGGATTCATGGAGGCTTCCAAAATGTACATATTATATACAGTTCATTTTTAAAACCTCTTTTAACTGTAAAGTCCTTAAAGAAGTGTGTTTCTGCGGATACAGTGCGACGAGGACATGAGTTTATTTTTGTACAAAACAAAGGATTTCTTTGGTCAAATTTTAAATGTTATTTTCCTGCAATAAAACGAATGGTTCAAAACTATATTTTATAATAATTTTGTTAAATTAGATTAAGGTTTTTGTTTGTTTTATAAATGGGTTATTTTCAATTCGTTGTTGGAACTGTTGGGTCACAGAATGTTATTGTAGAAAGTTTAAATCCGAGGTCCTTTTTTTTTGTATGAAATCTCCAAAGAGCACATGGCGCCTCCTTGTGGTGAAGTCATGTACAGCCGTGTACTACACTGCAAGAACACCTGGAAAAAAGTCACATTTTCTTGAATCAAATTTATATTGATTTAAAAACAATTAAGAAATGTGTCTATAATGAAGTTTCTATACTTAAAACATTCTTGAAAAGCTTACGTATTAGAGAACCCAACTTTCACACCACACTGTTACTGTGCAATCTGGTTTATCTTCAAACAAGTGGTAGGTTTCTAAAAACAAAACATCAGAATCATTCAGGTTTTTAAGTATTTCACACAAGCATCAACTCTAAGGACCTGGTCTCATTGATCAGCTGTGTCTTGTTTGTGTAACAATAAAAATTAATTATTTAAAGAAAAAGTTTATAAGATAAGAATTCCTTTATTTGTCCCACAGTGGGGAAATTTCGGTGTTGCATTGCACATATAGGACAGTAGTAAGAGCACACAGGGATCACACACAATATATACAAATAAGTAGTAGCTATGTTTCTTAGCTAACATAACTAGCTGTAGATGCTGAAAATGCTTCAATACCAGTCAAAAAATATATATGTAGTAGTGCAGTTATATACTGTACAGTTAAATAGTGCAGGATCATAAGTATATAATATTGATGTCATAATTGATTAGATAAGAGCATTGGCCTTAAGGCCAGAAGGTCGTGGGTTCAATTCCCACCTCTGCACCTTCTCCACCGACTCCCACTGATGACTGCTGTCGTTGTGTCCTTGGGCAAGACACTTAATACAATTTTTTTACAATACAATTTATTCTTGTATAGCCCTAGGTCACAACAGAAGTCATCTCAGAGGACTTAACAAAACCATTGAAATCACCAACACAGGTCAGAGAATCAACAGTTAAAACACATGAAGAATACAGTATAAAGCACACACAGAAGAAAATGTCCATACATGTTGTAGAATGCTAAAGTGTCCTGATCATCACCAATCCTTTCTGTTGGACACTAACTGTCCAACAAGACCCTCCTGCATCGACAAGGAAAAACTCTTAAAAAACCCAGTGGGAAAAAGTGAGAAACCTTGGAGGAGAACTAGGGAAACCCACAGGGAGGGAGACCCATATGAGAAAGGGATCCGCTCCTCCGGACGGACAGGCTAATGATCTAGGACCTAAGCTAGCTACAGAACGTGGACCAGTGGACGCTGAACGTGGACAGGTCCGGTGCAGGACTGAAGCACTCCCAGGCGGGTCGGGCGGGGCAGTCCGCAGGTGTAGATGGAAGAGGCCAGGCTCAGAGATCCCGTCATCGTACCATGAAACAGACAATGGGACAACGGGTGAATAGCAATGAACAAACTACAGTCAGAATCCTAAAAATGCTAAACAGATAAAGTAGGAAGGAGGAGAGGATAGTGCTCAAGTTACCATACTTCTCCCAGCAAACTGACTCCCTATGCAGCTTGACTAACACTCTGAGGAGTTTAACCTTCTCCGAGTCTTACCTTCCTAGCCATATGCTAAACTAAAGAGGACTGTTTTAAACCTAGCCTTGAATAAAGAATAACATACAGCATAATATATAACATAATATACAACATAACACAATACATTATTGAATAATATATAACATAATACAGCATATATATATAATATATACACTACATATTATATATTACCTAATTATATGCTAAATTAAAGTAAAGTGCTTTAAGCCTGGCCTTGAATGTGGAGACCGTATCTGCTTCCTTAACATAAATGGGAAGCTGATTCCACAGTAAAGGAGCTTGGTAGCTAAATGCTCTGCCACCAACAGTGACCTTTGAGACCTTAGGGACCACCAGACGTCTGGCGTTTTGTGAGCGCAACGCTCGACCTGGTTGATACGACACTAACGTGTCTTGGAGATAAGAGGGAGCCAAGCCATTTATGGCTTTATATGTTAAGAGTAGGATTTTAAACTTTATTCTGTACTCCACAGGGAGCCAGTGGAGTGATTTTAACACCGGAGTTATGTGCTCCCTCCTTTTGGTACCTGTTAAGATCCTAGCTGCTGTATTCTGAACGAGCTGGAAGCTCTTCAAAGAGGCTTTAGGGCACGCTGCCAGTAAAGCGTTACAGTAGTCGAGCCTTGAGGTGACAAACGCGTGAATGAGTTTTTCCGCGTCACTTTTAGGAAGAAAATTCCTAATTTTAGCGATGTTCCGTAAGTGGAAGTACGCCGTTTTAGTTGCTTGGCTTATATAAGCCTTGAAGGAGAGTTCTTGGTCAAAAATGACTCCAAGATTCCTCACAGTGTTACTGGGTATTATACTGACATTATCGAGAGTAACCATCTGGTTAGTGAGGGAGTCACACAGGCGCTTCGGACCGAGTAGGATCACTTCTGTCTTCTCCGGGTTGAGAAGTAGGAAGTTAAGAGTCATCCACATTTTAAGGTCCTTTATGCAGGCACTGAGCTTTTCTAGCTGATCTGTCTGATTTGGCTTCATCGACAGATAAAGCTGTGTATCATCTGCATAGCAGTGGAAATTAATTCCATGCTTTTTAATAATGTTTCCCAGTGGCAGCATGTAGAGAGTAAAAAGAATCGGTCCGAGTACCGAACCCTGCGGCACACCGAATTCCACTCCAGAATAAGGCGACGAGTCCTGATTCACATTGACGAAGTGATATCGATCTGATAAATAGGATTTAAACCAGCCAAGGGCTGTTCCTCTAAGACCTATATCACATTCTAGCCTCTGCAGTAGAATGCTGTGGTCTATTGTGTCAAATGCAGCACTAAGGTCCAGTAGGACCAGCACTGACACTTGTCCATTATCGGCAGCTAGTAGTAAGTCATTTGTGACTTTGACTAGTGCCGTTTCAGTGCTATGATGAGCTCTGAATCCTGATTGAAAGACTTCAAACATATCATTTTCCTGCAGGTGGCAGCGGAGCTGCTCAGCTATAAGTTTTTCCAGGATTTTAGATATAAAAGTGAGGTTTGAGATCGGTCTGTAGTTTGTAAGTATTTCTGGGTCCAGGTTTGTTTTCTTCAGAAGGGGTTTGATTACCGCGGTTTTAAAAGCTTGTGGGACATAGCCACATTGTATGGATGCGTTTATTATATTTACGATAGGCTCAATTATCAAAGGAAGTATGTCTTTGAAGAGCCATGTCGGGACTGCGTCTAACATGCAAGTTGAGGCTTTTGAGGATGTGACCACAGAGATCACCTCTGCTTGGCTCACAGCCATGAATTTATTAAGGCCCACTGAAGAGTCTAAGTGGGAAGTCACGTATGCCGCTTCAACCTGTCCACCACTAACAGCAGGAGCAACCTCCTCCAGCTTGTCACGGATGGATGTAATTTTATTATTAAAGAAGTGGAGAAAGTCGACACTGCTCAGTGAGCTTGGAATTTTAGGCTCGATTGCGCTATGGCAGTTTGTGAGTTTAGCGACGGTGCCAAACAAAAATCTACTGTTGTTTTTATTCGCTTCTATTAAAGTTGAATAGTATTGAGTTCGAGCCCCGCGAAGGGCATTCTTGTAGTTTCAGAGACCTGCTTTCCACTCCCTGTGGACAGGCTCCGAGTGGGAGTGGCGATATAGCCTCTCCAATTTTCTGACGTCCTGTTTTAAAGTGTGGAGTTGAACACTGTACCAGGGCGACGATGATCTAATCCTAATGGTTTTCTGTTTTAAAGGAGCTGCTGCATTTAATGCAGATTTTAAAGACTCCATAGTGTTGCCCACCGTTTGGTCAATGACTGAGGGACTGCAGCAGCTGTGAACAGGTTCACCTGCAGCAGTATTCAACATAGGCTGTATTAGTTCTTTGAACCTTGTGATAGATTTATCATTTAAGGTTCTTTTCATTATGGTTTTATCTTGCGGGACAGGAAAGTCCTCCAAAGCGAGATCAAACGTGATCAAGAAATGGTCAGACAGCACTTTGCCCAAAGCCCCCGCTGAAAGATCAAGGCTATGCTCACACTCAGAGAGCAGCCGTCCTCCTGTGGACTCACCACCTGCAGAGGGTCAGTGAGGGGCTGGTGCTATGAGACTTGGGTGGCATCTCTGACTGCCACCCCCCTGACCCAGAAATGGATTAAAGGGTAGAAAATGGATGGATGGATGACCGAGGACCGACCCCTGTGGATCCCAGAAGGGTACTTTAGAGTCGAGTGCTGCTAGACTTATGTCACAGTCTGACACTGGGCATTTACGTTTAATGATTTTATTCGGAATAGTCCTAAATCACAACAGTCGTCTCAGAGGACTTCACAAAGTTGTTGATTCGCCAACAACAAATCAGAGAATCAAACACTTCGAACATAGGGAATGCAATAATAATGACATAGGGGCCACTGGTCCATAGCAGTAAATGTTAATAAATGTTAATGAATGTTAATGAGTGGTACATTCATGCCCTCCTGCATCTGCAACAAACAACTCAACTAAAGCCCTGTGAAAAACCATCACAGCAGCAGCACCATATGTCATTGAGGCAAAATCAGAGAAAAACATTTGGAAGTTTTACAACTGACTGCAAAAATAAGTATTTAATCAAAGTAAATTCAAAAACAAAATCCAGCGTAAATATCAAAATTCAACCGAACATAGACAAGACCATGAAATGACAATGAACAAGGAAGGACGACACAGGGTTAAACACACTGATGACCATGGGTGAGACCATGGGTGAGACCATGGGTGAGATCATGGGTGAGACCATGTGGGCGGGTCATCACACAACAGGAAGTAGAACTAGAGCAGATACAGGAGCAGACAGGAAATTAACCTAAACCAGGACAACCCATTTTTATTTGTTAATAAAAATATGTTTATTAATTATGCCTTCCGAGTCATTGTTATTATGATCATTATGTATTTTGTATATATCATATCCTAAAATAATAATAGTCAAACATTAGCACGCGCCCCCTCCCTCTCTCCCCACGCACGCGCACCCCACGCCCCTCAGCCTCCTCAGCCTCCTCAGCCTCCTCAGCCTCCTCAGACGCGGGGACGTGGATGTGGAGGATGTGGAGGATGGAGCAGTCCGCATCCAGACCCAGACCAGGGCCCTTCTAATCCCGCAGAGCACAGCGTCCAGCCCGGGCCCTCACAGCGCCATGGAGACCCAGCAGGAGCGGGAGCAGCTCCTCCAGGTGCTCCGGAGGCTCAAGGAGGTCTTCGACATGTGTGACCGCGACGCAGACGGCTTCATCCGGGTGGAGCGTCTCGTCAACATCGGTCTGCAGTTCGGACAAGGAGACGAGGTGGGTTCTCATTCCAACAGGAGATGGTTTTACTGATACAGCATCAAAACACAAAGAAAACATGGCTAAGATGCGGAGGCTCCAAGATGTATCAAAAACCAAAACCAAAACCCGTCAAATTGACTGCTTTGGGAATTGTAGAGTGAGATGCAGTTGTTTTGGCAGCATCGCTCAGGCATTTTGTCACGGATGGAAACATAAATAAACTGCCTGCTACAGATGTTTCCTGCTATGTCGGTGCTTTGTTGTAATGCAGCTAAAGGATATAATTATTTCATCCATTTGAACTGAACATAATGAGGCTTTTTGTTTATCTGGGCCTTAAAAACAATCCAGCCTAAATTTGTTTTATGAAACGTGTTAATCCTAGTTAACAGTTAATGACGTGTATATCAACGACAACATTATGGATTTATTATTTTAACATTACAACGTTTAGCTAAGACTAATCTGCACTGTCCGTCTCTATAAGGACTTTTAACACAATTAAAAAGACACTGGTTTGTTAGAAATAAAATCACAAATAAAAAAATGCATCTCATGAATCAATATTAGTATAGTCAAATTAAAGCTGGGCTACGTAATTCTCAAACCTCACCAAAAGTAACTATAGCATGAAAGCATTTCCATTGATGACGGTATGTGGCTTAAAGGGTCAGACTTCCTTTATCTTACACCAATATGTCTTTGAATTTATCTGTTTTTTTAGCAATATTATTATTATTATTATTATTATTATATTCTTTAAATCATTGGGACTATCCTCATGTCATTTCACAGTTGGTAAATATAAATGACCCGTTACAGATGATTAAAAGTAGAAGAAGAATACCCTAAATCTGTGTCTAAAAACTATTAAAGAGCGACTAAACACCAAATCAACTTTTTTTAACTCATAAACTGCATAAATATGTTTATTGTAGTGCTGTCTACATATCCTGGTCATTTCTTTTGACATTTTAGTTCAAATTAGATAAAATATCACTTTTAAGCCAAAAAACGCTGTGTGGCGCCCTCTCAACCTTTTTGGTGGTACTACATTTGAATTTGGTTCTGGCCTCTCCATTGACTCTCAAGTTCTCTATGACATCAGTTGTTTTGTGTGACGTCAGTCTGTCAGAGCCAGTGATATAAACCCATTCAACTCTCACACACGCCCCAGCTGCAGTTTGGAGTATTCTGGCGCCATCTAGTGGATTAAAATTAAATTACATGAGTCATTCTGAGATTATTGAGTGTGATTAGGTTCAGGTGTGTAGCTTTACAATTATCTTAGTGTGTAAACAAGGGTGGAATGAGACTTTCTGGTCTCTAAACTATTGCTTTAAGCAGCAATGACAACTGTCTGTTTTTTTTTAGTGAGACAAGTGAGCTGTCAATCACAGCCCAGACCACGCCCAACTCTAAAGCTCACCGCACACCGAAACGCAGCGCCTCGCGGCGCGTCATTTGACGCGCGTTCATGACATGTGTCAAATTACACCGGAACGCCTTGGCTAGCGTCCTTTTCCAGCTGATCGCAGATGAAATGGGTGAGTGACGTTTGGAAGTTTCTACTAATATTTTGGGGGAGGAAACAAAGTATTTACGTGAAATTATGCTGGCAAATATTACAAGAAAAGACTATTTGGACCCATTTTTTAAACAGGCTAATAACTAGCTCTGGGTAACGCTGTACTTGGGTTATCAAGCTTTCCTCGTCCATTGTGACCGGTTTACTTGAGCAATAGCGCCGACAAGTGTGTAAATTTGAGACCGCGCTCACAGCTACGTGATAAGAAGCGCAGAAGAAGAAAACTACGGGTGCTTGGAGGGACAGTTTCAGCCGCGGCGCCGCGTCTGGATTCAACAAAACTGAATCGTGGCGCCCGGTCCAGCGTCGCCGCGCGTCACTGCAACCTTGGTGTGCGTTCTCTCATAGAAAATAAAGGAGGCGGCTCTTTTGCCGCGCGTCAAGGCGTTTCGGTGTGCGTTGGGCTTTAGCCCCCCTTCTTGTCCCTTGGTCCTCCAGGAAACGCCCTTTTAAGAGAACATTTTCAAATCTTCATGTGGGCGGAGCAAGGCTGGGCACAGGTGTTTAGTCGCTCTTTAAGTTAAACAAGATTATTTAATCACTGAGTCGGGTCAATTTTCCCCGAGGAGAGCACAAAGGTTAAAGCCTGTCACAAACGAATGGAACAATCTATTTTTCCTCCATGTTTAGAGTCAACCTGGGCAAAGTGCGGCCCGGGGACCACATATGGCCCTACTCACTCTTCCATGTGGCCCTCGGACCTTTTCCCATTCGCAAACTTGATACCGTCACCTCCCATTTAAAGGTTTGCAGCTTCATGAGTGCTTCATGGGGAGGCCGTGTTTCAGATTCTTCACTGCTAAAATATGGAACAGTCTTCCTGAAAATGTGAGACAGGCTCCATCTCTGACAATGGTGAAATCCAGGTTAAAAACAGGGGGATTTAATATTGCTATCTTTCTTTTTAATGCACTGTGATTATTTAAAGGCGCTATACCCGTTTCTGCACCGCCCCCCAACTCCCTCAATGGCTTCTCATTTCCCCTACGCTCTCATCCCACGGAGCCACCTAGTTTTATTTGCTAACACGATATATAAGTAAAAGAATACCGCTAGTTTCGCGTCCGAATGTATTAGTTTAAAATATAGAATATATTATAATATTTATTTAAAATTTATTATACAGCTCCTCACAGCAGCAGCAGAACACTACATTGACTTGAATGCAATTCTTCCGATAATTTTTTCTTGATAACAGAACTCTCAAACCAATAATGACCGCTGCCCCAATGCAATCTCTGTTTGTAATTCAGGTGTGTAAAATACTGCCATTACTTTGCAAGTACAACAAGCTATCAGCACCTGTCACTACACACTTGTCTGTGTAGAGAAGCTAGCGGAGCTAGCCACGCTCAATAAACAAATACATATCAATCAATCAACACCATTAAATGTTAATCGGACAATACAGTATACATATACATCCTTAACACACATGCACGGACCATTTCAGAATTTGCTGTTAACGTTTTCATGACAAAAATACTGTTTTAGAGTGACAAAAAGCGATTGCGAAAAACCCGGAAGTTACCATGAAACAACTAGCTAGCTTAGCTGTTACCTGCCTAGCACGTCCCGGTGAAACCTTTGGGAGCTAACTATTTTATTTGCAGTCATTAAATACATTTCAAATTATAAGGGTTATCTAATATTTGTTCAAATATGTATATATTTTTTATTTTAGAACTTTTCACTGCTTGTAATTCTTACACAGCTGAATCAATTACCTCAAGTTTTCAATTAAATGATGTATTATGATACGACTTGTATGTAGTAAAAAACATTTTTATGAACTACTTAAAAAAAATCGGGTATAGCTTCTTTAATATGTTTATGTCTTGTTTTGTTCTGAGCTTTGAGTTGCTTTGTGTATGAACTGTGCCATATAGATAAACTTGCCTTACCTTTCATGGGCGGCAGTGGCTCCGTTGGTAGAGCATTGGCCTTTGAGTCCGAAGGTCGTAGGTTCAATCCCACCAATCCACCAACTCCACTGATGTCTGCTGTTGTTGTGTCCTTGGGCAAGACACTCAACCCACTTTGCCTACTGTATAAGGACCACGGAAGTGATGTTCTCTGCTTGCCTTGATGTGTACTGTATGTGTGTGTATATGTGTGTGTGTGTGTGTGTATGTGTGTGCATGTGTATGTATGTGTGTGTGTGCATGTGTGTGTATGTGTGTGCATGTGTATGTGTGTGTGTATGTGTGTGTGTGTGTGCATGTGTATGTGTGTGTATGTGTATGTATGTGTGTGTAAGTGTATGTGTGTGTGTATGTATGTGTATGTGTGTATGTGTGTGTGTGTGTGCATGTGTATGTGTGTGTATGTGTATGTATGTGTGTGTAAGTGTATGTGTGTGTGTATGTATGTGTATGTGTGTATGTGTGTGTGTGTGTGTGCATGTGTATGTATGTGTGTGTATGTATGTATGTGTGTGTATGTGTACTGTATGTGTGTATGTGTATGTATGTGTACTGTATGTGTGTATGTGTGTATGTGTGTATGTGTAGTGTATGTGTGTGTATGTATGTGTATGTGTGTGTATGTGTATGTATCAAACTGAAATTTCCCCATTGTGGGACGAATAAAGGACTTTCTTCACCAAGAATTTAAATCTAAAGACGAGTTAAAATATAATCTGTTTGATATAATATTTAAATGAATTTAAAGTACGTCTCATGCAGTAAAAGGTAAACAGCTTCATAGCCAAAGAAGATAACTCACAGACACAAAGAAAACATTGGATCTTCAGGTTTCCTTTTCATCTGGAAATATTTTCTATCAGAAGAACACAAAGTCAACTAAATGTAACCACATGAAAACAACAATCTCCCACTTTTCTGACAAACCGTAGCTTAACTCTCCGGTCCACATGTTACAGCTTTAAAGATGAAGATGAAACGCACTTCTTCTTCTTCCTCTTAGACTAAAAGCTCGTTTCTTTCACATCTGCAGAGGAGCTTTGTGTCACTGTGAAGCTTTAATCCTAAACCAGAGGAATCTGGAGTTCCTGCTCCGCTGACATGGCGCCCCAGCGCTGTCATGGCGCCCCAGCTCTGAAAATATCCAGTTCTCTGAGGTGTTTCTTCCTCCTCCTCCCTGTTCCTGTCGTCATGGCAACGGGAGCTACACTCACACTAATGGGTGAATTACAGTGGATGGACTGGAAGAAGTCCCTTGTTAATCTCCAGCTCGCCTTAGCAACCGTCCTAGCAACACACCTTCCTCTGAGAGAAAAGAAGTTCAGAAAAATTGTCTTTTCCAGCTTTTGTTCAAATCTGTTTCTTCTGCATTAACTGTGTTTGCTCCATGTGTTAAGAAACATTATTAACACTAGAACTCCCAGAGCAGTCAATTTGACGGCTTTTTGTTTTGGAGTAAATACTCAGATGTTTTGTTTCAGATCAAAAAAATGAGCAGTTTGTTGGATCCAAACGCTCTCGGGAAAATCAACTTCAAAGACTTCTGCCACGGAGTGTTCGCCATGAAAGGTGAGGGACTGATGGGACTGATGAGACTGATGAGACTGATGGGACTGATGAGACTGAGACTGATGGGACTGATGGGACTGATGAGACTGATGAGACTGATGGGACTGATGGGACTGATGAGACTGAGACTGATGAGACTGATGGGACTGATGAGACTGATGAGACTGATGAGACTGAGACTGATGAGACTGATGGGACTGATGGGGCTGATGGGACTGAGACTGACGAGACTGAGACTGATGGGACTGAGACTGATGAGACTGAGACTGATGAGACTGAGACTGATGAGACTGAGACTGATGGGACTGAGACTGATGGGACTGAGACTGATGGGACTGAGACTGATGGGACTGATGAGACTGATGAGACTGAGACTGATGAGACTGAGACTGATGAGACTGAGACTGATGAGACTGAGACTGATGAGACTGAGACTGATGAGGCTGATGGGACTGAGACTGATCAGACTGATGGGACTGAGACTGATGCGACTGATGCGACTGAGACTGATGGGACTGATGAGACTGAGACTGATGCGACTGAGACTGATGAGACTGATGAGACTGATGAGACTGATGGGACTGAGACTGATGAGACTGATGAGACTGAGACTGATGGGACTGAGACTGATGAGACTGATGAGACTGAGACTGATGGGACTGATGAGACTGAGACTGATGATACTGATGGGACTGAGACTGATGAGACTGAGACTGATAGGACTGATGAGACTGAGACTGATGCGACTGATGAGACTGAGACTGATGAGACTGATGGGACTGAGACTGATGAGACTGATGGGACTGAGACTGATGGGACTGATGGGACTGATGAGACTGATGGGACTGATGAGACTGATGGGACTGATGGGACTTAGACTGATGAGACTGATGGGACTGAGACTGATGGGACTGATGAGACTGAGACTGATGGGACTGATGGGACTGAGACTGATGGGACTGATGGGACTGAGACTGATGAGACTGATGGGACTGATGAGACTGATGGGACTGATGGGACTGATGAGACTGATGAGACTGATGGGACTGATGAGACTGATGAGACTGATGGGACTGATGAGACTGATGGGACTGATGATACTGATGGGACTGATGGGACTGATGAGACTGGGACTGATGGGACTGATGAGACTGATGGGACTGATGAGACTGATGGGACTGATGAGACTGGGACTGATGAGACTGATGGGACTGATGAGACTGATGGGACTGATGAGACTGATGAGACTGATGGAGACTGATGAGACTGAGACTGATGGGACTGAGACTGATGGGACTGAGACTGATGGGACTGAGACTGATGAGACTGAGACTGATGGGACTGAGACTGATGAGACTGATGGGACTGGGACTGATGAGACTGATGGGACTGATGAGACTGATGAGACTGAGACTGATGAGACTGAGACTGATGGGGACTGATGAGACTAATGAGACTGAGACTGATGGAGACTGATGGGACTGATGAGACTGATGAGACTGATGAGACTGATGAGACTGATGAGACTGATGGGACTGATGGGACTGATGGGGCTGATGGGACTGATGGTACCCACACACCCTGGTCCAGGTCCAGGTCCAGATCCTGGTCCAGGTCCAGGTCCAGGTCCAGGTCCAGTCCTTGAGTCTCTGTGTTGCAGGATGTGAGGACATCCTGAAGATGCCGCTGACGTCTCGTTCCTCTGTCACCGACAACGGATACATTTACCAGGTATCACCTCCTGCACCTCCTGCACCACCACCTCCTGCTCCATCATCACCTCCTGTCTTTCACTTCCTTACATACATGTGTGTGTCTTTCACTTCCTTACATACATGTGTGTGTCTTTCACTTCCTTACATACATGTGTGTGTCTTTCACTTCCTTACATACAGGTGTGTGTCTTTCACTTCCTTACATACATGTGTGTGTCTTTCACTTCCTTACATACATGTGTGTGTCTTTCACTTCCTTACATACATGTGTGTGTCTTTCACTTCCTTACATACAGGTGTGTGTCTTTCACTTCCTTACATACATGTGTGTGTCTTTCACTTCCTTACATACGTGTGTGTGTCTATTTGTGTCTTTTTCTTTCTTACATATTTGTATGTGTCTTTTAGAACGGCGAGGCCAAGCTGGGGCCTCCTCACATTGTGTTCAGCTCTGAGCTCACACGCCAGCGACGGTACGTGTGTGTGTGTGTGTGTGCAATTTTTTAAGCCCAATACTTTTATGTTGCGTGTGTTATGTTGATGAATTTCATTGCCTTTTTGTTTCTAAGCCTTTTGAAGGGCCTTTTACACATATGAACAGTGTGCATGTGTGTGTTTGTCTCTCTTTCTCTGTGTGTGTGTGTGTGTGTGTGGGTGTAGGCCCTCTCCCGGCAGCAGCTCGGCCTCTGTTCTCTCTGGAGAGGAGCAGTTTGAGGATTATGGTGAAGTGGAGGACGTGGAGTTCACTCCCAGCAGTCCGTGTCCAGAGGAGGAGGCGCACACCTACATGGGCTCCTCTCTGCCCTCCAGGTGGGTCTGCTCCTCCTGTGGGTCTGCTCCTCCTGTGGGTCTGCTCCTCCTGTGGGTCTGCTCCTCCTGTGGGTCTGCTCCTCCTGTGGGTCTGCTCCTCCTGTGGGTCTGCTCCTCCTGTGGGTCTGCTCCTCCTTTGGGTTTGCTCCTCCTGTGGGTCTGATCCTCCTGTGGGTCTGATCCTCCTGTGGGTCTGCTCCTCCTGTGGGTCTGCTCCTCCTGTGGGTCTGCTCCTCCTGTGGGTCTGGCTCCTCCTGTGGGTCTGGCTCCTCCTGTGGGTCTGACACCACTAACGTGATCAGCTCAGTCTAGGGTCCAGACATAATACAACCTGACAAGAAATGTTTTGGGATGTGGTTGAATCAATAACTTAAAAAGTTTAGTAAGCATGAAATAATCATAATTCTTGATACTTTCTTAAAAATCTAGAGAGAAACATGTTCAGAAACAAAGTCCCAAAAGTTGCAAAAAATGAACTAGATTGTCTGTCCGTTGTCATGGTAGAAGTTACAATGGTGATTGTCCCCATAGTGATGGTTGCCATGGAGATTACCATAGTAACTGTTACCATGACAGTTGCCATCCATGCTAACCAACAAACGGTTGAGGAAACCAATAAGGGTTAAAGTAGCAGTATGTAATATTTGCATGTAAAGTCATCATTAAATGGCCCCAATATTTCAAAAGACATTATTATTAAATCATGCTCTGTTCGAATACATCTTTAACTGATAACAGTAGTTCAGAGATGTTTGAATATCAAAATTAGTTTTACGACCTGTAAAAGTTGTTAATTTTCATTTCGATGTCCCGCCCTCCACCGTTTCACTAGTCACGAAGTCCGTGATCCGGGCGCCGCGGCTAGCTAATCTCACTGGTAAAATAACATGTGACCACAGAACTAAAAAAGGTCTTATTATGACTCTCAAATCATTAATGACAAAACAAAGACTAAAACGAGAAGGACCGAGAAGGACCGAGAGGGGCCGAGAAGGGCCGAGAAGGACCGAGAAGGGCCGAGAAGGACCGAGAAGGGCCGAGAAGGGCCGAGAGGGACCGAGAAGGACCGACAAGGACCGACAAGGACCGACAAGGACCGACAAGGACCGACAAGGACCGACAAGGACCGACAAGGACCGACAATGACCGAGAAGGACCGAGAAGGACTGGGAGGGACTGGGAAGAAACCACTGTTATTCTCCTTCATGGTTTGGGGTTCTCTCCTTCATGGTTTGGGTTACTCTCCTTCATGCTTTGGTTTACTCACCTTCATGGTTTGGTTTACTCACCTTCATGGTTTGGTTTACTCATCTTCATGGTTTGGTTTACTCACCTTCATGGTTTGGTTTACTCACCTTCATGGTTTGGGTTACTCTCCTTCATGCGTTGGTTTACTCACCTTCATGGTTTGGTTTACTCACCTTCATGGTTTGAGTTACTCTCCTTCATGGTTTGTCTGTGTGTCCAGCGGGGGCCAGACTCCAGAGAAGATGCAGCAGTTGCGGAACAGTGACCTGTTGGACATCTACTGCTCCCAATGCTGCAAGAAGGTCAACCTGCTCAACGATCTGGAGGCGCGGCTCAGGAACCTCAAGTCCTGCAGGTATCGCCCCTAGTGGCCGACACGCGGAACTGCATCTACACACATTAACCCTGATGCACACCCTGGTCTCATCTCATTCAAATTCTAATATTTAAAAGCTAATGATATATGTTTATATGCTGCTATAACTAAGTCGCAGACAGACAGAAAACATGTCTTTATGATGAATTACTATGTAGTTAATGATTAATTGATCATGAATTAGTGAGTCCATTATTCATGTGATTGTTGTTTGGAGGGAGAAAGGCTGGAAATGTGAGAATTTGATCAAGTCTGGTCCAAACGCCTGGAGCAGATGCAGATGTGGAGGATTTTGACCTCGACTTTAAAAACAATAAAACATTTAATCCTAATACATGTTTCCTCTGTTGTTTTTCAGTCCAAGGAAAATCTCCAGCCGAGCGTTCGGAAGGTGAGACTTTTGACTTTAAAGAGTCAGGATATTATTACTGTCATTCAAATGTTATTGGTCCTGAGAGGGTTAATGTGTGATTCTAATTTAGTTGGCCCTGTGTATAACTGTGCTATACAGATAAACTTCCTCCAGCCTCACAGTGTGTTGTGTGCTATACAGATAAACTTCCTCCAGCCTCACAGTGTGTTGTGTGCAGGCAGCTGATCCAGGCCAACCACAGCGTGTTCGGCTGCAGCCCCCACAGCAGCACCGAGGACCTGCTCCGGGACAGCATGGACTCCTGCGACCTGGACATCGCCCACAAGGCATGTGACATCACAAACTCATGTGACATCACAAACTCATGTGACATCACAGACTCATGTGACATCACAGTCTGTGTTCATGTGACATCACAAACAGACTGTGTTCATGTGACATCACAGTCTGTGTTCATGTGACATCACAAAGAGACTGTGTTCATGTGACATCACAAAGAGACTGTAGACAAACAAAGGTTTAGAAAAGTCTAACATCTGGTTTCATATTGTGCTAAAATCCAACTTTTTGGTGAATTGCAGCTGTTTCCATGGTTACAGAGATGGTGGTGTGATGTGACTCTTTATGTCTGTTTCAGGTCAGTTTCCTGGAGAAGAAGGTCACAGAGTTGGAAGGAGACTGTTTGGCAAACGGAGACCTCAAGTCCAAGCTCAAACACCAGAACAATCACCTGGTGCTCAGGTACAAGGCCTTCTGTCATTGGTCCAATCATAGACCAGTGTTTCAGTTATTGGTCCAATCACAGACCAGTGTTTCAGTCTTTGGTCCAATCATAGACCAGTGTTTCAGTCATTGGTCCAATCACAGACCAGTGTTTCAGTCATTGGTCCAATCACCGACCAGTGTTTCAGTCATTGGTCCAATCACCGACCAGTGTTTCAGTCATTGGTCCAATCACAGACCAGTGTTTCAGTCATTGGTCCAATCACAGACCAGTGTTTCAGTTATTGGTCCAATCACAGACCAGTGTTTCAGTTATTGGTCCAATCACAGACCAGTGTTTCAGTCTTTGGTCCAATCATAGACCAGTGTTTCAGTCATTGGTCCAATCACAGACCAGTGTTTCAGTCATTGGTCCAATCACAGACCAGTGTTTCAGTCATTGGTCCAATCACAGACCAGTGTTTCAGTCATTGGTCCAATCATAGACCAGAGTTTGAGGATACTCATTATCTACATGTGGATGACAGAGCAACAAAGAAGGTCCTAAGGTGGAGCAAGTTTGTAGGATTTTACCTATTGGACATTTTTTTAGTGGTAGAGAAACTGGAGCACCTGGAGGAAACCTATATGAGAAGAACGTGTGTGTGTGTATGTGTGTGTGTTCAGGGTACACGAGCTGGAGGAGCAGGTGAAGGACGCTGAGTCTAAAGCAGATCAGAGTCTGGGGGACGAGTCCAAGAGGCACCGAGACGTCTACAGCAAAATGGAACGAGATCGAAACCACGAGATCAGCCTCCTCTGCTCCAGGTACATATATATATATATACTGTATGCATATATATATATATATTTATATATATACAGTGAGAGTAAAAAGTATTTGATCCCTTGCTGATTTTGTTGATTTGCCCACTAATACTGTAAAGACATGATCATTCTATACTTTTAATGGTGGATGCATTTAAACATGGTGAGATAGAATATCAAAAAGAAAATCCAGAAAATAACTTTAAGGAATATATTTCAATTCATTTGTATTTCATTGAGGGAAAAAAGTATTTGATCCTCCTAATTCTGGCTTTCACAGAGCAGTTAGACACTCCCAATCAACTTGGGAATTTAAGACTGAGATGAAGACAACTGTTCCAACTAATCACCTGTATAAAAGACAGAGACCAGAGACTCAGACGGTTCCAAGCTCTCCAACATGGATAAGACAAAAGAATTCTCTCAGGACCTCAGAGACAGGATTATTGACCTCCACAAATCTGGAATGGGCTACAAAAACATTAGCAAGATGCTGGGAATAGAAGTAACAACCATTGGTGCAACTGTTAGAACATTTAAAAAGTATAACATGACTATCAACAGACCTCGATCTGGTGCTCAACAGAAGATTTCACCTCGTGGGGTTACAATGATCATGAGAACTGTGAGAAATCGTCCTGCAACCACTCAGCAGGAGTTAGTGAATGACCTCAAGGCAGCGTGGACCACAGTCACCAGGAAAACAGTTGGCAACACTTTGCGACGGAATGGGTTAAAATCCTGCAGTGCCCGAAAGATACCCCTGCTTAAGAAGGCACATGTGGAGGCCCGCCTAAAGTATGCCAATGATCACCTCAAAGATGCACAAAGTGATTGGGAGAAGGTTCTATGGTCAGACGAGACCAAAATTGAACTATTTGGCCTAAACTCTACACGTCGTGTGTGGAGAAAGAAAAATGCTGCCTATGACCCAAAGAACACTGTGCCCACCATCAAGCATAGAGGTGGAAACATTATGTTTTGGGGGTGTTTCTCTGCCAAGGGCACAGGGCTACTACACTGCATCAGTGGGAAGATGGATGGAGCCATGTACCGTGCAGTCTTGAGGGACAACCTCCTCCAATCTGCCAGGAAGCTGAAAATGGGCCGTGGTTGGGTCTTCCAACATGACAACGATCCAAAACATACAGCAAAGGCAACAAAGGAGTGGCTCAAGAGGAACCATATTAAGGTCATGGAGTGGCCCAGCCAGTCTCCGGACCTCAATCCTATTGAAAATCTATGGAGGGAGCTGAAGGTCCGAGTTGCCAAGAGACAGCCCACCAACCTGAATGATTTCAAGAGGATCTGCAAAGAAGAGTTGGCCAATATTCCCCCTGATATGTGTGCTAACCTTGTGGTTAACTACCACAAACGTCTGACCGTTGTGCTTGCAAACAAAGGCTTTGCCACCAAGTATTAACTGCTTTTGTCTAGAGGGATCAAATACTTATTTCCCTCAATGAAACACAAATTAATTAAAATATATTCTTGAAAGTTATTTTCTGGATTTTCGTTTTGATATTCTGTCTCTCCATGTTAGCATACATCTACCATTAAAAGTATAGAATGATCATGTCTTTATTAGTGGGCAAACCAACAAATTCAGCAAGGGATCAAATACTTTTTACTCTCACTGTATATATATATATATATATATATTTATATATATATATGTATACGCACACACACATACAAACAGAGTGTGTCTGTTTCAGGATTCAGGATCTGGAGGAGGAGAACGGAGACATGAAGTTAAACGTGCGCCGACTCCGGACACAGACGGAGAAACTGGACCAGGTGCGTCTGAGACCAGGACTGTCTGAGACCGGGTCTGTCTGAGACCAGGACTGTCTGAGACCGGGTCTGTCTGAGACCGGGTCTGTCTGAGACCGGGTCTGTCTGAGACCGGGTCTGTCTGAGACCAGGTCTGTCTGAGACCAGGTCTGTCTGAGACCAGGTCTGTCTGAGACCAGGTCTGTCTGAGACCAGGTCTGTCTGAGACCAGGTCTGTCTGAGACCAGGTCTGTCTGAGACCAGGTCTGTCTGAGACCAGGTCTGTGCAGCAGGAGGAGGAGAGAACAAGAGCAGTCACAGCTCTTTTCTGCAGGTCTCAAACACTGAAGCTTTAGTTATTTCTGCTGTGATCGTCACATACTGTAAAATAGACTTTATTGATCTCTCACAGGTAAAATAAACCTTTGACTTTTCACATTAATGACAGAAGCAGAGATTGAGGAGACAAATGTTACATATATAAATATAATATGTATGTATTTACATATCTGAATGTATAAAGAGGGCGACAGTGGCTCAGTGTGTAGAGCATTGGCCTTTGAGCCTGAAGGTCGTGGGTTCAAGCCCACCGTAAGACCTACTTCACGACTCCCACTGATGTCTGCTGTCGTTGTGTCCTTGGGCAAGACACTTAACCCCACTTTCCCTGAAGCTCCCACTGAAAGATCTCAGCTCCTGTGGACTCAGCACCTGCAGGAGGATCAGTGAGGGGCTGGTGCTCTGTGTACTGGGTGCAGCTCTGACTGACGGGCGTTACGGTGGCTGAGTGGATAGCACTCTCGCCTCTCAGCAAAAAGGTCCTGGGTTCGAATCCCGGTCGGACCAGGGCCTTTCTGAGTGGAGTTTGCATGTTCTCCCCGTGTCTGCGTAGGTTTCCTCCGGGTACTCCGGTTTCCTCCGGGTACTCCGGTTTCCCCTACCACTAAAAATATGTCCAATAGTTCTGGCATGTGCCTCCTGTACTGGCCCCGCTCCCATCTCTGTGAGGAGTGAGAGACAAATGCCCAAAATTAACAATTGTAAACCGCTTTGAGACTCAGATCTGCAGTGAAAAGGCGGTATATAAATAAAGATTACTACTTACTACTACTGACACCCCCCCGCCCCAGAAATCGATTAAGGGAAAGAAAATGGATGGATGGATGGATGTATACATATCTGTATCTATATATACAGTATGTGTATATCTATATACAGTATGTATATATACAGTGTGTATGTTTATCTATATACAGTATATATATATATACAGTATGTATGTATATCTATATACAGTATATATATATACAGTATGTATGTATATGTATAGGTAAAGTGTATGTGTTTTGGTGCAGGAGAAACGTAAGATGTCGGACAAACTTGAAGACACCAGTGTGAGGCTCAGTGACGAGATGGAGCTGTACAGAAAGATCATGGACAAACTGTGGCAGAACAGACACGAGTTCCAGAAGGAGAAGGAGGCCATGCAGGAGGTGAGGAGGGGGGAGGAGGAGGTGAGGGGAGAGGGGCCATGTAGGAGGTGAGGAGAGGGGAGGAGGAGGTGAGGGGAGAGGGGCCATGTAGGAGGTGAGGAGAGGGGCCATGCAGGAGTATGTTTTACATGTATATACACTGTTTTTATGTTTTATGGTCTGTTTTTGAATTGCTTGTGAAGCACTTTGGGTTACACTGAATCCTGCTTCATAAATACATTTGAATTTGATTGATTGAGGAGGGAGGCGGGGGAAGGAGGCCATGCAGGAGGTGAGGAGGGGGGAGGAGGCCATGGAAGGAGTGAGGAGGAGGGAGGAGGCCATGGAGGGAGTGAGGAGGAGGCCCCTGAACCTGCCTGTGTTGCAGCTGATCGAGGACCTGCGGCGGGAGCTGGAGCACCTGCAGATGTTTAAACTGGAGGTGGAGCATCCAGGACAAGGCAGGAGTCTGTCTGAACTCAGCGCCAGAACCAGAGAGACCGAGATGGAGCATGAGGTCAAGAGGCTCAAGCAGGTACTGACCCAGACTGGTACCGACCCAGACTCTGGTACTGACCCAGACTGGTACCGACCCAGACACTGGTACTGACCCAGACTGGTACTAACCCAGACACTGGTACTGACCCAGACTCTGGTACTGACCCAGACTGGTACTGACCCAGACTGGTACCGACCCAGACTGGTACCGACCACTGAGACTCTGTAGGTCCTTCCTTCCTGCAGCTGTCAGACTGTACAACGAACCCTGCTGACCTGGTGCATGTCAGAATGTGCAGTGACCACATGTGTCTGTCCCAGAGCCTCCTGCTGCTCATGTCCAGGTGTAAACATACACCTGTGTCTGCTCATGTACAGATGTAAACATACGCCTGTGTCTGCTCATGTACAGGTGTAAACATACACCTGTGTCTGCTCATGTACAGGTGTAAACATACGCCTGTGTCTGCTCATGTACAGGTGTAAACATACACCTGTGTCTGCTCATGTACAGGTGTAAACATACGCCTGTGTCTGCTCATGTACAGATGTAAACATACGCCTGTGTCTGCTCATGTACAGATGTAAACATACACCTGTGTCTGCTCATGTACAGATGTAAACATACACCTGTGTCTGCTCATGTACAGATGTAAACATACACCTGTGTCTGCTCATGTACAGGTGTAAACATACACCTGTGTCTGCTCATGTACAGGTGTAAACATACACCTGTGTCTGCTCATGTACAGGTGTAAACATACACCTGTGTCTGCTCATGTACAGATGTAAACATACACCTGTGTCTGCTCATGTACAGATGTAAACATACACCTGTGTCTGCTCATGTACAGGTGTAAACATACACCTGTGTCTGCTCATGTACAGGTGTAAACATACACCTGTGTCTGCTCATGTACAGATGTAAACATACACCTGTGTCTGCTCATGTACAGATGTAAACATACACCTGTGTCTGCTCATGTACAGGTGTAAACATACACCTGTGTCTGCTCATGTACAGGTGTAAACATACACCTGTGTCTGCTCATGTACAGGTGTAAACATACACCTGTGTCTGCTCATGTACAGGTGTAAACATACACCTGTGTCTGCTCATGTACAGATGTAAACATACACCTGTGTCTGCTCATGTACAGATGTAAACATACACCTGTGTCTGCTCATGTACAGATGTAAACATACACCTGTGTCTGCTCATGTACAGATGTAAACATACACCTGTGTCTGCTCATGTACAGATGTAAACATACACCTGTGTCTGCTCATGTACAGGTGTAAACATACACCTGTGTCTGCTCATGTACAGGTGTAAACATACACCTGTGTCTGCTCATGTACAGATGTAAACATACACCTGTGTCTGCTCATGTACAGGTGTAAACATACACCTGTGTCTGCTCATGTACAGATGTAAACATACGCCTCTGTCTGCTCATGTACAGATGTAAACATACACCTGTGTCTGCTCATGTACAGATGTAAACATACACCTGTGTCTGCTCATGTACAGGTGTAAACATAGACCTGTGTCTGCTCATGTACAGATGTAAACATACGCCTGTGTCTGCTCATGTACAGGTGTAAAAGACGCCTGTGTCTGCTCATGTACAGGTGTAAAAGACGCCTGTGTCTTCTCCAGAATATACAGGAGTTTTACTTGATTCTTTATAAAGTTACAGATGTTATTGTACTACAGAGTGATGTTCAGACTGGATCATGCGTCGACTTTCAATGCAAAGTCAGTGGTGACACACGTCCGAGCGTCGCACGTGACGCTCGGACCGCGCGGCGCAGGAGGAACATCTACACACACAGGAAATGAATTTTGCTGAGCGTTTCCTCGAACGCTCCTGCAGCGTCCAATCAGAGAGCCGCAAAGTAGTCACAGGGACATTAGTGTCTGAGCGAGCAGACTGAACATACTGTAAACAGCTAAACCAGGACTAAACCAGGACTAAACCAGGACTAAACCAGGACTAAACCAGGACTAAACCAGGACTAAACCGGGGTTGTCTACGGGGGACATAGTGCTTGTGAACATATGAGTTTTCATGCTCCCGTGACTTTATGCAACTGCTTCGAGTGTGTTGACCAATGAGGAAGTACCGTTTAATAATAAAATAAACATATGGCGCACCTCCGTGAACACATACTACTGTTATATAAAGTCACCTCCGTGAACACATACTACTGTTATATAAAGTCACCTCCGTGAACACATACTACTGTTATATAAAGTCACCTCTGTGAACACATACTGCTGTTATATAAAGTCACCTCCGTGAACACATACTGCTGTTATATAAAGTCACCTCCGTGAACACATACTGCTGTTATATAAAGTCACCTCCGTGAACACATACTGCTGTTATATAAAGTCACCTCCGTGAACACATACTGCTGTTATATAAAGTCACCTCCATGAACACATACTGCTGTTATATAAAGTCACCTCCGTGAACACATACTGCTGTTATATAAAGTCACCTCCGTGAACACATACTGCTGTTATATAAAGTCACCTCCGTGAACACATACTGCTGTTATATAAAGTCACCTGTGAACACATACTGCTGTTATATAAAGTCACCTCCGTGAACACATACTGCTGTTATATAAAGTCACCTGTGAACACATACTGCTGTTATATAAAGTCACCTCCGTGAACACATACTGCTGTTATATAAAGTCACCTGTGAACACATACTACTGTTATATAAAGTCTCCTCTGTGAACACATACTGCTGTTATATAAAGTCACCTCCGTGAACACATACTGCTGTTATATAAAGTCACCTCCGTGAACACATACTACTGTTATATAAAGTCTGTGAAGGTCTCAGACACAGACACGCTGCAAAGCTGCATTATTGAAGAAGATCTTTACGCAAAAAGCTGCTAGCTTAACTCCGTTAGCATCAAAGACCGCCCGCTGCTTCCGCCCCTTCTGCCCCTTCTGGTGCACGCCACCGCAGCAGGACTTTTGGTGTGAAGACCCCTGCGTCTAAAAATTAGAGAATGTGCGTCTGGTTCCAGCGTCGGCGTCTGGTGGGCGAGGCCTTATAGTTTCTTTATCTTGTGCTGCGTGCTCCTCATTCTGCTGCTCTGTACCTGCTGATGCAACACTGACATTTCTCTGTGGGCCCATTCCTTTGTCTCTGTAGGAAAACTTCAAACTTCGAGACCAGAACGATGACTTAAACGCCCAGATCCTCAGTCTGAGTCTGTATGAAGCCAGAAACCTCTTTTCGTCCCAGAGCAAGACCCAGTCTCTGGCTGCAGAGATCGACAGCGCCTCCAGGGACGAGGTGAGAACAGGACCTCAGAATGTGTGACATCACAATGTTCCAAAGAGCCTTTAGTTTCACAGGACCTCAGAATGTGTGACATCACAATGTTCCAAAGAGCCTTTAGTTTCACAGGACCTCAGAATGTGTGACATCACAATGTTCCAGAGAGCCTTTAGTTTCACAGGACCTCAGAATGTGTGACATCACAATGTTCCAGAGAGCCTTTAGTTTCACAGGACCTCAGAATGTGTGACATCACAATGTTCCAGAGAGCCTTTAGTTTCACAGGACCTCAGAATGTGTGACATCACAATGTTCCAAAGAGCCTTTAGTTTCACAGGACTCTCAGAATGTGTGACATCACAATGTTCCAAAGAGCCTTTAGTTTCACAGGACCTCAGAATGTGTGACATCACAATGTTCCAAAGAGCCTTTAGTTTCACAGGACCTCAGAATGTGTGACATCACAATGTTCCAGAGAGCCTTTAGTTTCACAGGACCTCAGAATGTGTGACATCACAATGTTCCAAAGAGCCTTTAGTTTCACAGGACTCTCAGAATGTGTGACATCACAATGTTCCAGAGAGCCTTTAGTTTCACAGGACCTCAGAATGTGTGACATCACAATGTTCCAGAGAGCCTTTAGTTTCACAGGACCTCAGAATGTGTGACATCACAATGTTCCAGAGAGCCTTTAGTTTCACAGGACCTCAGAATGTGTGACATCACAATGTTCCAGAGAGCCTTTAGTTTCACAGGACTCTCAGAAATCTGAAACTACTACAACTCATCTTTGATCGCTCTTTTTTAAATCAATAGAATTTTGAAAAAAATACATTTTACTCAAAGTCCAGGACCAGTTTAAGACCACAGAGAAGGCCCTGTGCTCTGGGTTAAAGACCACAGAGAAGACCCTGTGCTCTGGGTTTAAGAGCACAGAGAAGGCCCTGTGCTCTGGGTTATAGACCACAGAGAAGGCCCTGTGCTCTGGGTTTAAGACCACAGAGAAGGCCCTGTGCTCTGGGTTTAAGACCACAGAGAAGACCCTGTGCTCTGGGTTAAAGACCACAGAGAAGGCCCTGTGCTCTGGGTTAAAGACCACAGAGAAGGCCCTGTGCTCTGGGTTTAAGACCACAGAGAAGGCCCTGTGCTCTGGGTTTAAGACCACAGAGAAGACCCTGTGCTCTGGGTTAAAGACCACAGAGAAGGCCCTGTGCTCTGGGTTTAAGAGCACAGAGAAGGCCCTGTGCTCTGGGTTTAAGACCACAGAGAAAACCCTGTGCTCTGGGTTAAAGACCACAGAGAAGGCCCTGTGCTCTGGGTTAAAGACCACAGAGAAGGCCCTGTGCTCTGGGTTTAAGACCACAGAGAAGGCCCTGTGCTCTGGGTTATAGACCACAGAGAAGGCCCTGTGCTCTGGGTTTAAGACCACAGAGAAGGCCCTGTGCTCTGGGTTTAAGACCACAGAGAAGGCCCTGTGCTCTGGGTTTAAGACCACAGAGAAGGCCCTGTGCTCTGGGTTTAAGACCACAGAGAAGGCCCTGTGCTCTGGGTTTAAGACCACAGAGAAGACCTTGTGCTCTGGGTTTAAGACCACAGAGAAGGCCCTGTGCTCTGGGTTTAAGACCACAGAGAAGGCCCTGTGCTCTGGGTTTAAGACCACAGAGAAGACCCTGTGCTATGGGTTAAAGACCCACAGAGAAGGCCCTGTGCTCTGGGTTATAGACCACAGAGAAGGCCCTGTGCTCTGGGTTTATAGACCACAGAGAAGGCCCTGTGCTCTGGGTTATAGACCACAGAGAAGGCCCTGTGCTCTGGGTTTAAGACCACAGAGAAGGCCCTGTGCTCTGGGTTTAAGACTACAGAGAAGGCCCTGTGCTCTGGGTTTAAGACCACAGAGAAGGCCCTGTGCTCTGGGTTTAAGACCACAGGGAAGGCCCTGTGCTCTGGGTTTAAGACCACAGGGAAGGCCCTGTGCTCTGGGTTTAAGACCACAGAGAAGGCCCTGTGCTCTGGGTTTAAGACCACAGAATAGAGGTGACGTCACGTGACGCTGTGGTTGTGGTGGTTCTTTGAGCAGCTAGACTCTCACGTGTGTCTCTGCAGCTGGTGGACGCTCTGAAGCACCAGGAGGAGATCAACCTGCGTCTGCGGCAGTACATGGACAAGATCATCCTGTCCATCCTGGAACACAACCCCTCCATCCTGGAGATCAAGACTTAGCCCGTCCCACCTTTACACTCGCTCTTGTTTAGAGATGAACCATTCCACCAACCGCTGAAGCAGGGTCTGTATCTAAAGTGTCAAATCACAATCACTGTTTACGCCGCGGGAGAAGGGCACACCTCAGACTGCCTCGAAACACATTTGCCAAAACCATGAAAATGCTAATGCTAACAGCAGGTCAGCTGTGGTCAGTTATTAACTCTCCTCCATCCTGTAACCTGTGATATTCTTAGTGTGCATATAGATGGGTTTCTGTGGCCATACACTAAGCTAACACTTCACTCTTTACGTGTGTATAAAAAAGAATGTTTGAACATAATGTTTGAGCTGAGTTCCTCTGAACATGAGGCGTCATCGCTGCTTTGGCCTTTTCCAGCTCCTTTGGCCTCAGAACTAAAGCTCCAAAGTGAAGTGAGCCTCTGGGTCTGAAGCACTTGAAATCACGACCAGAGAAACTTACGGTGTGAGAATAATCCCCTGTGACGTAAACTTCTATGATCTTTGATCTATTCCATGTCACATGCTAAAGCTAGCCAAACACATGGTGTTCTGAGGAGGCAGCGAGGGCTGCACTGCACTAAATACTCTTCTGTAGATGAACTAGTTTTGCTTAGTTGCACAAAGTGTTTACTGTGTTCTGCATCTTCACTCTGTACTCTATTTATGCACAAAGGTGGTGTTTGATTTAGTCACATATATATTTATCACAATCAACTCGTGTGTAAAAGATTGTACCTGCGCTGGTTTAACCAGAAACTTTGTCGGACACAACTTGGTACAGATACAGCTGTGCTCAAAAGTTTACATACCCTGAAGGAACCAGAAATGTGGACCATAAATGATAACACAATGTTTTCACTCATTGTTTGTGCTGGTTTTCTATTTTAAAAAACAACAACATTAGACCCTTTAACATTTATCACAGATTAATCTGTTCTTTATCCTCTCGGACGTTAAGCTCATTCTTCTTCGAGTTTCAAGTTCCAGTAAATTCCTGGGCTAACCTGCATGAGCGGCTGAATGATCATTTGTGAAGAGAAACACATTTATACGACAGTAAATGGAACCACTGACGATGAGTGGGAAAACACGTGTTATATTTAAAATCTCCAAATTATGGCAAAAACAAAGATACTCTCTGGTGTGAAAATTAGAAGCACAGCTGTTTCTATGACGATGGATATAACTTAGTCCATGTTGAGGCCAAAATGAAATTACATTGACATAATAAAGTCATTACAAACCACAGTTGTCTGTTTGATGAATAACACGTACTCACATCCCTGTGTCCGTGCTCCATGTGGGAAGGCAGAAAAGGCAAGTTTATTTGTATAGCACATTTTATATACGTTTTATTTGTACCCTGTCAGTCATCTTATCCTGTACGTTATATTGGTGTCTTATAAGCCCATAAAAGGGCAGTTGTACGCAAGACACAATAATAAATAAATGTTCATTCATTATACACAAGGAAACTCGAAGTGCGGAACAAAACTGTATGGAAACAATCATCCAAGGATCCTCAGAGTCCCAGCAGGAGGCCAGTCCCTGTGCTTCTCAGAGTCCCAGCAGGAGGCCAGTCCCTGTGCTCCTCAGAGTCCCAGCAGGAGGCCAGTCCCTGTGCTCCTCAGAGTCCCAGCAGGAGGCCAGTCCCTGTGCTCCTCAGAGTCCCAGCAGGAGGCCAGTCCCTGTGCTCCTCAGAGTCCCAGCAGGAGGCCAGTCCCTGTGCTCCTCAGAGTCCCAGCAGGAGTCCAGTCCCTGTGCTCCTCAGAGTCCCAGCAGGAGGCCAGTCCCTGTGCTCCTCAGAGTCCCAGCAGGAGGCCAGTCCCTGTGCTCCTCAGAGTCCCAGCAGGAGGCCAGTCCCTGTGCTCCTCAGAGTCCCAGCAGGAGGCCAGTCCCTGTGCTCCTCAGAGTCCCAGCAGGAGTCCAGTCCCTGTGCTCCTCAGAGTCCCAGCAGGAGGCCAGTCCCTGTGCTCCTCAGAGTCCCAGCAGGAGGCCAGTCCCTGTGCTCCTCAGAGTCCCAGCAGGAGGCCAGTCCCTGTGCTCCTCAGAGTCCCAGCAGGAGGCCAGTCCCTGTGCTCCTCAGAGTCCCAGCAGGAGGCCAGTCCCTGTGCTCCTCAGAGTCCCAGCAGGAGGCCTCCCTGTGCTCCTCAGAGTCCCAGCAGGAGGCCAGTCCCTGTGCTCCTCAGAGTCCCAGCACAAACATGTCTCAGATGTACTTTGGTATGAGACCATGGAGAGACTTGTAACAAATAGACCTGAGACCAGGACTAAAGTGAGAGGACTTCAGGACAGAGACCTGAGACCAAGTCTGCTTTAGACCAGTATTTCTCAACCATTGGGCCTTGCACAATAGTCTGCCTTGAGACATTGTTTGGTGTGATTTAAAAAATAAGCCAGAAAAGAAAATATTGTTTGAATCTCTACTTATTACACTTGTTAATAAAGGCTGCAGGTGGTTTGCCATGTGATAGTTTTCAATGATTTGAAAACGACTCAAACTAGTTTGAGAACACTGCTCTAGACTGCACAATATCCAGACTGTACAACGAACAATGTGGACTAACTAACACTGACCAACAAATAGTCGGGGTGGCATGGTGGTTAAGTGGATAGCACTTTCGCCTCTCAGCAAGAAGGTCCTGGGTTTGAATCCGGTTAGGACCAGGGCCTTTCTGAGTGGAGTTTGCATGTTCTCCCCGTGTCTGCGTAGGTTTCCTCCGGGTACTCCGGTTTCCCCTACCACTAAAAACATGCACAATAGGTCTGGCATGCGCCTCCTGTACTGGCGACCCCGCTCCCATCTCTGTGTGGAGTGAGAGGACAAGTGCCCAAAAATAATAACAATTGTAAACCGCTTTGTGACTCTGGTCTGTGAAAGGCAGTATATAAATAAAGATTACTTACTTAAATACGACTTCTTTATTTTGCTAAAGTTATATATTTTATTGCTGTGTGCTCCTCATTCCTACTGTTCTGTAACTGGTGATGCAACACTGACATTTCCCCACAGTGGGACGAATAAAGGCTCTCATCCTTTGTGCCTGTAGGAGCCTGTAGGAGCCTGTAGGAGCCCCTCCAGCCCAGCAGGCGTCAGCAGCGCTCCCACTGCCTCCACATCCCGCCGCCAAAAGCGTCTCTTGACAGAAGAATTATTTTCTCTTCGGAACAAGCTCCGACAAAGCAGCGCTGTTTCTTTTTTGTATCTCCCACCTCCACCGACACCATGTACGCCAGCACCAACCCGGGCAGCGCGCACGCAGACTTCCAGGACAGAAACGGCGTCAGCTACGTGTCCTCCGCGGAGTCTTTCGGACACTGCTCGCAACTGTTCTGGAAGAAGGACCCCAGTGATTCTGGAGTAAGAGCCTCTGATGTTCGCCTGACAGCACACACTCCCCCCGGTGCCCCCTCTCTGAAGCATGCCTTCACCCCGCCTGCAGGCTCTGGTCTCCCGCTGCAGCTGGTGCCCTGTGCGCGATGGCTCCTATCGCGTTAGCCGTGAGGAGGAGGACAATATGTCAACAAATAGCATCGTTAGCATCGCCCTCTTGCTTAGCGGCTAACGGCCTACTGTGACTTTTGCTCAGCGGCTTTCCATACACCAACCACGGCTTTAACACACCGTTATGACCCGAGCACATCTGTTAATGTATTATTGATTGAAACGCGCTCAGATAACGGTGCTAGCATGCTAAGTGCTAATGCATCGGTAGGCTATGCTCCGGGCTAGCGAGCTACATGCTGCTGCTGCTGCTGTCTCTGCATCCGTGCGTGTGAGGGGAGTTGTTTTCTGTTCTCCGGTGCACAGTGCAGTGGTTTGGGGGCAGATGTGGTGTCTGCGGTGGTGTTGGAGAGCGGGCAGAGCACAGATGAAGCTTTAGCGGGGCACGGTGATGGCTTGTCCCGCAGGAAACAGGAGCGGAAGGCGCCCCGCGGGGGACTGTGAAAGAGCCCTTTGTGAAGCCTCAGTGAACTTCATTGTTGACCTGTCCACGCCACTCCAGGCCACTCCAGACCACATCGGTTCAGTGTAACTCCCACTGCTGGGCCGACATCTGCAGCTTACATTCACGTTACAAGGATATACATGTGTTCTGTTGTAATTACTGCTTACAGATGTGTAGATTAACATGAAGAGGTCCTTTATATGTCCCACTGTGGGGAAATGTCAGTGTTGCATCACCAGTTACAGAACAGTAGAATCAGGAACACACAGCACAAGATACTATAACTCTAACATCTCTAACTTTAGCATAATGAACCATTAGAGGAGTGTCACATTGACCTGGGTTAGGGTTACTGGTTTCTAATTGACATTTTTTACATTTGCAAAAAACTGGTATATTAGTTCCATTCAAACTAAATCATGTGTTCTGCTATTTAGTTTGACTTCTAATAAGAAAAGTACATTTATTAATAGTATTATGGTCTAGTTAGTACAATATTAAACATGTGGAACTTCAGGCTGCTGACCATAGTGTAGGCCTCTCTAGTGTAGTCGTTGGACCAAAGTGCAATTATGAGTTTTTTAGTCTATTAACAGTAAATAATAGGTCTTGTTTGTACTAATCTCATGTTAGCATTATAAAACTACAGTTCTTCACCAAAAGCTTTTCTCTGTAAAGAGTAAAATCCATTTACTCCAGCTCAGTTTTGTTCGATTAATCCAATGTCGTCAATTAGTCTTAAATCCAAATATTGTTAATAATTAGTCTATTGTTGACTAATTATTTGAATTACAAGGTATGTTCATTTATCTTTGTGCTGTGTGCTCCTCTTTCCTACTGTTCTATAACTTGTGATGCAACACTGAAATTTCCCCACTGTGCGACCAATAAAGGATCTCTTAATCTTTTTATGGTAAACATTACATTCTGGTTTTCACTTTGACTTCAATCCAGGTTGTACGCTAAATCCAGAAATGTCATGAATCTTTATTTTAATATTAAAATAGTTTTTTTTTTGCACAACATTTAAATGGAAATGTTACATGTAAGTTGAGCTGCATAGAAGTTTGCGTGTGGGATTTACTTCTTTTTCACACCAATCCATTTAACGTAATGCAAAATGGGAACCGGTAAATTATGGGGTCATATCAAAAACGTCCGGAGCAACAATAAAAGGAATAAGCCGTTAGTACATAGAACAACTCTGTAAACATGTATTCATCGGGGTCGAACTAAAATATTCATGACAGGAACAAGTGGTTTTCTCAAGTTCAGTTACTGTTTGTACTGACTGATAAACCAATGACAGTTTATTTTCTGACGTATTGGATTCAAATTTTACCATAAATGAAATGGCACAGCTCATAGACAGAAGTCCTTTACAAAACAAGGGTCTGGCCTTGTTTCTGTCACAAGTGGGATAAAGGGTTAAACAATCTCCATGAATGTCCAAGAGAGGCCCCTGTCCTTAGACCCAGTGGGAGAAAAGCTAAACCTCAGAGAGACCCACAGAGGGGTCCAGTCCCACAGATGGCTGTAGATCCAGGACTGGGGACTAGTCTGTAGTGACATATCTGTGGTTTTCTGTTCCACCTTTTAATCTCGCCAACTCCTCCTTCTGTTGCAGCCGAGTTGGTGTGACCAGCCGCTGTCCCTGGAGACCGGGGCCCCTCCGCCGGCCCCCTCTGCTGCAGCCGCGTCTGCCCCGGCTCCCGCTCCGGACGACAGCGAGTCTGACGAGAGGCCGTACGTGTGCGACCTCTGCAACTGTGCCTACAAACACGCCAGCTCCCTGCTCAACCACAAGCTCACGCACCGCATCGGAGACTTCAAGTAAGACCCCTGTGTGTAACAGGATCCTCTGTAAGTCCAGATCAGGACCATAGGAACTGGTGCTGGGTCCAGACCAGGACCGGAGGCACAGTGGACTGGTCCAGGCTAGGACCATAAGCACTGGTGCTGGGTCCAGACCAGGACCGGAGGCACAGTGGACTGGTCCAGGCTAGGACCATAGGCACTGGTGCTGGGTCCAGACCAGGACCGGAGGCACAGTGGACTGGTCCAGGCTAGGACCATAAGCACTGGTGCTGGGTCCAGACCAGGACCGGAGGCACAGTGGACTGGTCCAGGCTAGGACCATAGGCACTGGTGCTGGGTCCAGACCAGGACCATAGGCACCGTGGACTGGTCCAGACCAGGACCATAGGCACAGTGGACTGGTGCTGGGTCCAAAACTCAAGAACAGTGACACATTGTGGCGCCGTCTGCCTGTGAAAGCTTGATCCTATCAGAGCTTAGAAGCTGAGTAGGGCAGGGTCTGGTTAGTACTGTGATGGGAGACCACGGGAACACCTGGTGCTGCAGTGGGGCGGCTGTAAATGTTTAAAGCGAGAATTGAAACCTGGAAAGGCTTCGTGTTTGTGTGCTGGGAGACTTCACGTCACTCACAACTCTTTCATCACATGTTTTCACTGCTCTTGTATTCAGTCTGTCACATCTGTAGATCAGCTTTTTCAGACAGAAAGGTTCGACCCTCACTCAGCCAATCAGCTGAAAACAGTGAAGTATTGGTTTGGTTCAAAGATGGAAAGACGATGAGCTGAACACAGATTGTTTTAGATGACGATGGTTAACTCTAAAACCAATGAATCTCAACAGGGAGGTGCTTCAGCTCTAACTCTCTCTGGTTTCTATTGACTTACATTGAAAAGTAAGCTACTCTGGCTCAGTATCAGTTTCACACTCACCACTTCTGGCCTTAAAGTCTCTTTGAGTGTTTATATTGTGATAATGTCTTTGTAAATCCAGATGTGACTTCTAGCAACTGGCAAACGGTAGCCTTCTGTCAGCGATTTTGGCTTTAGCTTGTGAACGATCACAGCTCCTGATTGGCGCTTGTTAATTTAGCCAACACAATCTAGCTCTACATTTCTTCTCAAATGGTCTGTTTGAGGGAGCTCTGTCTTTAACTGTACATCCATCTCCAACGGTGCGTTCATGTGTAGCATCAGGGTTACACGTCTACGGTGAAGGTTTGAATACATCTGACAGTGTTTGTGTTGCTTGTTGCTTGTAAGAAGTAGGAGTAAGAACATAAGAGGAATTCTGTATAATGTGTTGCACTGTAGGCTAAAGCTTAGGGACATTAGCATTAGCTGCACACTCTATGGGTCGCTTCAAATGAACAAGGATGGGTCTGTGAGGAGCCTGAGGTGTGAATGAGGACACAGATATACGTGTTGGAATATGGGTTGAAATAACAAAGCAGAACGATGTCCAAACAAAAACTACTCTGTGTAGATTAATTCAGTTCATGAATTAAGCCATTTACATGTGAAGGCAAGAGACAGTTTGTCCTGCATGGCTGTCTAGCTCGTCATCTTGTTGTTGTGGAGAGAGATGAGTCCAGTGGGTTGGACCATCTTGTTACAAAAACCCTGACCTCTGTAATCAAGGGCAAACACAACAGACCATGCACTGATACCCAAACAAACATGGCAGCGCTAAATATGAAGCTCTAAAGATGAGTTTCAGCAGGTTTGCTCTTAAGTGTCATCTGTCAGTGCTGCCTCCAATATGCAGACGAATCCAGCTGGGACCATAACAGCTGAATAGACAAGAGTTTTGTCAACAACAAATCTATAACCAACACCTTTTTCACAAAGATAGAAATCCTGGTTTTATTCCTTGTTTTGTCGTTTATGATTTGAGAATCATAACGAGACCTTTTTTAGATCTCCTGCCACATGGTACTTTACCAGTGAGATTAGCTCCACGCGGTGAGTTCTTGCGCCCGGATCACAGACTTTCTGATTGGTGAAACGGTGGAGGGCGGGACATCGAAATGAAAACAATAACAAGATTTAGAGGCTGGAAAAGTAATTTAGAAATTCAAATATCTCTGAACTACTGTTATTACTTAAAGAAGTATTGGATAAGAGCAGTTTATTATTATGACAGATTAGGACCCTTTAATGATGACAGATTAGGGCCCTTTAATGACGTCAGATTAGGGCCCTTTCATGACGACAGATTAGGGACCTTTAATGACGACAGATTAGGGACCTTTAATGACGACAGATTAGGGCCCTTTATTGATGACAGATTAGGGCCCTTTAATGACGACAGATTAGGGACCTTTAATGACGACAGATTAGGGCCCTTTATTGATGACAGATTAGGGCCCTTTAATGACAACAGATTAGGGACCTTTAATGACGACAGATTAGGGACCTTTAATGACGACAGATTAGGGACCTTTAATGATGATTTAAGGTTGTTTTCACTGAAGCCCATTTATTAAATCCGTGTTTTCTTTGCCCATACCCTTTTCTCCCAAACCCAGGTGTGACTTCTGCAGTAAGCCGTACACCAACTACATGTCTCTGAGGAACCACATGCGGATCCACGGACAGAAGCGCTACATGTGTGACCTGTGTGGGAAGGCCTTCCGCTTGGCTCGCTACCTCCGCAACCACCAGAGGATCCACGACGACGGGCCCAACCGCTTCGACTGCCCCTCCTGCTGCAAGAGCTACAGGACCATGCTGGAGCTGGCCCAGCACCGCTGCAGCGCGGCCAACAGCGGCCAGGTATGTCTGCTCCCACCACCAGACCGAACCAGACCGAACCAGACCGAACCAGACCGAACCAGACCGAACCAGACCGAACCAGACTGAACCAGACTGAACCAGACTGAACCAGACCAGTGCCAGGCATGTCGTAGATCAGGGGTGCTCACACTTTTTCAGAGTGCAAGCTTCTTATAAAATGATCAAGTCAAAATGATCTATCTACTACAAAAATGCAAAACATATATTTATTTCAAAAAATATTGAGGATTCTTTATACAACAATGTCACACTACAATGTATGTTTATGTTCATGCAAAACCGAATGAGCCAATATAGCACAACACAACACAATTAACTATGTACATTTTTTGTCATTACTCTGATGACTTGCACTGAATTGAATCAACCAGGGATGGAAAGTTGTTTGCGCATGCGCAGTGACCTAAGTGTCAGTAAAACATTACTGAGTAAAACACAGATGTCATGACTGTAGTGCCATGTCCATGTGCCATGCCTGTTTTTTAAAAATCCGATTATTTCCCCTCCTTTGTTTTATAAAATAATTTTCATCCACACATAACCGCACATCTGCGTTATCAATCACATTCGTAACATTCCAAACATGTGCGTCTCTTACGTCCTGTCCTGCGTTGGGGAAAAACACAGAAGTGGGCAGAGCTTTGATACAGACGCCGGTAACGGCACTTTTACAGTCATAGAAGACACTCAGGGTAAAGACGTATGTTTACAAGCACTGACCCCCGTCCTCAGCCCTGGTTTAGTCCTGGTTTAGTCCTGGTTTAGTCCTGGTTTAGTCCTGGTTTGGTTGTTTTCGAGCGTGAGTTCCCGCGATCACTTTCCTGCTCTCTGATGTGAAGCGAGGGTGTTCTCAGCAGCGAACAGTTTTTAAGGTAGTATGATCCATGCTTCAGTGATCAGAGGAATTTGGGGGCATACTGTGGCGTGCGAAAACGCAAAACTCCGGTTATCTCTGTCTACACGCAAATGCATTAATGCATTTCAAAAATCTCCACTTTGCCCGGAGTTTTTTAAATATATTTGTTTATGATGTGTAATTTTTTATTTATTTAATGCGATCTTCCAATACTACCTTTGCAATCGACTGGTAGATCGCGATCGACTTATTGAGCACCCTTGTTGTAGATAGATACTTTATTGATCCTACTGGAGAAATGCAGGTGTCCAGCATCAGAAACGCATCCAAACAAATAAATAAATACATAATTGTAAAAGTGGTGAACAATAGTAACAAAGTGCAGCAGCAGCAGGTGCTGTTTCCTCTGATGTCTTATGTTTTATTCACCAGTTTTAGCACTTAAAAGTGAGTAAAGGTAAAAACCGCATTTTATTATAACCGGTGGAAAACTAAAGCCGAGTGTATAGTTGCGCGGAGCTTACGGCGGTGACGTGACGTCACTTTGACCAACGCAAGGATTGCCGCAAGACCCTTGCGTAGCCACCACTGCTACCTCGAACATTTCTAACTACGCAGCCAGTGCCACAGAGAAGCTCCGCTGTGATTGGTCCGTGTGTGTTTTGGACGGCAGCTGCAGGGAGCATGGACGAGGCACTTCGGAGCAGACTGCTTTGTGCTTCGAAGGAACCAAAGGAAAAGCAGTTTGGGCTCATGGCTCAGAGCTTGATCTACGCAGAGACTGTGGACTGTTCAGTTCTGTTGCATATCCAAACTTAACATATAAACCTACAGTAGATACACATGTATTGAGCTCAAACAGCTCGGTTTGTTGATGTTTTTGTTCTGAAGAGGAGAAAGTAGCAGCGTAAATGGGACCGCTTTGGTTTCCCAGGCAACTCCTGTGAGATTGCCATCATGTGGTTGGGTGTGGGATTACAACATTCTCCTCAAAACTCCACAGGGGGAATGTGCGAGTGGACGAGCCACTGTGGCTGCGTTGATCAAACGTAACCAGCGCCGCGCGAGTATACACTACCCATCGGTTTGAATGGGAGCCGTCAAAATGACTGCTCTGGGAGTCCAATGCCAGCCTTGTCATGAGAACGAGTGGACTGTGTCGTTACAAAGGATTCAGTTTAATGTATTATCGTGCTATAGTACGATAGTTATCCCAGTTTAAGTTACATCATGAAAAAGGAAATCTTAAACGTTTTTTAATCTCCTGGTGTTTGTCAAAAGCTTGTGATATTAAATCTGACGCGACATTGGGCTTCGACCGTTGCTTTCATCAATGTCTGCTCAGCTGATTTCACCACTGCCTCCCACTTGGAAAAGCAGGATGACGGCACCGTCTGCGTCACAGATGAGGGTCATCAATGTCTTTGGCATATCGCTCTGACTTCTTCCCAGTCGCTCGGTCTGAGGCTATGTTCTCAGGAGACCCTTGTTTTTGTATAAATCTCAACAGTACAGAATCCCTCACTCCCTGCCTTACTTTTGGTTCAGTTTTTTTCTTTCATATAAATCTACCAAATAAGGCCCTGTCCACACGAAGTCAAGCTCAGGCCTAAACGCAAAAATACTTTATCAATCCAGTGTATCGTCCATACGAGGCCGGCGTTTTGGGGGGGTGTAAACGAACATTTTTGAAACCAGGTCCCAGAGTGGAAAGATTTCAAAACTCCGTATATGCCGCTCCGTGGTTACTGCCTCTCCGCAATGTATCTGAGACGCTTGCGTCATCGCCCCGCCTCTTGTTAAAGCATGCGCCGCACTCAGAAAATAATGACAACAACAATGTAGCTTGTTGGTTTTGTAATCCAGTGCGACCCGAAGCAACAGTTCAACCTCATCGTCTGTCCATACTAATGTAGTACCAGCTCGCCCACTCGCCATGTTGTCTGTTTACAAAATTCTGTGCATGCCCACGGAAGTTTGGGCTTGATCCCGTCATTGCGTCACAGCGCCACCAACAGGTCTGGCATAGTTTCACAGCGTTTTCAGGCGTATTGACTACATTCATATGGACGCACACATTTACTGAGCTAACTCCGTGTTTACAGAAAAAGTTTCTGAAATTATAAGCGTTTTGTCTTCGTGTGGATATAGCCTAAGAATATCCAAACCCAATAGAAGTTTTTTTTTCTTTTCAGAAAGTAAATCAAGTTTCCTTTCTAAAATGTCCATCCATATTCATAAAGACATTATGATATGACCTTGAACTGTGTCCTAAATGCTAACTGGTGTATTAGCATTAGCCCCTAGCTCATGTTTATCTGTAGCCTGTATACGGCCCCTGATCTGTTTACAGTGTGGGGTGTGTGTGTTGTGCGTCCTCAAACGTGGATGGTGCTGTCGTTCTGATGCTCAAAGTAGGAAGAAAACATAATGTGTTGAAATCCACCGACCAAACTCAGCGTCACGTGACACTTCTGTCATGAGAGAAAAGCTCTCTGTTTGAAGACCTTATGCCTCATCATGCATTGATTCTCTGGTCTGTGTCGGCAAATTGACAACTTCTCAGAGATAATTGCTGTTGTGTTGTGATTCAGGGATGTAAATATAATGAATTGGTTTCCATATAAAAAGCTGCGGTGGTAGAAAGAGTTAAGGGCCGAGGGTGAGTTTAGAGAGTGAGGGATGTGGAGAAGAGCTCTGTTCACAGCGACTGCAGTAATCTAAATGTACGTGTGTGTGTCTGTGGTGTGTGTCCGTGTGTGTGCTTGTGGGCGTGGCTCTTAAGAACAAGTTCAGCTGCCCGTCCTGCTTTAAGAGCTACAGAACCATGCTGGACCTGGCACAGCACCGTTGCAGCGCCGCCGCCAAAAACCAGGTTGGTGTGAGCGCGACTGAGGCTGTGTGTGTGGGTGTGTTTGCATGTATGGGTGTGTTTGCATGTGTGTGTGTGTGCGCGCGCGTACATGTGTGTGCGCCTGCCTATGTGTGTGTGTGTGTGTGTGTGTGTGCGCCTGTCTGTGTGCGTGTGTGTGGAGACTTGAGTCTAAACGTGAGGGATTCCAAGGAGTTTATTCAATGTTTGTCCAGGAAGGTTCAGTTCACGTCAAAAGGTGTGAGCAGAGAACTCACTTTCCTCTTAAATCTCTGCTGCAAACACCTACTATTGAGATGTTTCTGAGAATACACATACAGTGCCTTGCGAAAGTATTCGGTCCCCTTGAACCTTTCAACATTTTGGCACATTTCAGGCTTCAAACATAAAGATATAAAATTTTATTTTTTTGTCATGAATCAACAACAAGTGGGACACAATTGTGAAGTGGAACCAAATTTGTTGGATAATTTAAACTTTTTTAACAAATAAAAAACTGAAAAGTGGGGCGTGCAATATTATTCGGCCCCTTTACTTTCAGTGCAGCAAACTCAGTCCAGAAGTTCAGTGAGGATCTTTGAATGATCCAATGTTGTCCTAAATGACTGATGATGATAAATAGAATGCACCTGTGTGTAATCAAGTCTCCGTATAAATGCACCTGCTCTTTGATAGTCTCAGGGTTCTGTTTAAAGCGCAGAGAGAACCATGAAGACAAAGGAACACACCAGGCAGGTCCGAGATACTGTTGTGGAGAAGTTTAAAGCCGGAATGGATACAAAAAGATTTCCCAAGCTTTAAACATCTCAAGGAGCACCGTGCAAGCAATTATATTGAAATGGAAGGAGTATCGGACCACTGCAAATCTACCAAGACCCGGCTGTCCCTCCAAACTTTCATCTCAAACAAGGAGAAGACTGATCAGAGATGCAGCCAAGAGGCCCATGATCACTCTGGATGAACTGCAGATAACTACAGCTGAGGTGGGGATGGTGTGTTCAGGGTGATGAGCTGTGTTGCTTTTACGCCAAACATATCGTTTTGCATTGGGGCCAAAAAGTTTGATTTTGGTTTCATCTGACCAGAGCACCTTCTTCCACATGTTTGGTGTGTCTCCCAGGTGGCTTGTGGCAAGCTTTAAGACACTTTTTATGGATATCTTTGAGAAATGGCCACTCTTCCATAAAGGCCAGATTTGTGCAGTGCACGACTGATTGTTGTCCTATGGACAGACTCTCCCACCTCAGCTGTAGTTATCTGCAGTTCATCCAGAGTGATCATGGGCCTCTTGGCTGCATCTCTGATCAGTCTTCTCCTTGTTTGAGATGAAAGTTTGGAGGGACGGCCGGGTCTTGGTAGATTTGCAGTGGTCTGATACTCCTTCCATTTCAATATAATTGCTTGCACAGTGCTCCTTGAGATGTTTAAAGCTTGGGAAATCTTTTTGTATCCAAATCCGGCTTTAAACTTCTCCACAACAGTATCTCGGACCTGCCTGGTGTGTTTCTTTGTCTTCATGGTTCTCTCTGCGCTTTAAACAGAACCCTGAGACTATCAAAGAGCAGGTGCATTTATACGGAGACTTGATTACACACAGGTGCATTCTATTTATCATCATCAGTCATTTAGGACAACATTGGATCATTCAAAGATCCTCACTGAACTTCTGGACTGAGTTTGCTGCACTGAAAGTAAAGGGGCCCAATAATATTGCATGCCCCACTTTTCAGTTTTTTATTTGTTAAAAAAGTTTAAATTATCCAATACATTTTGTTCCACTTCACGATTGTGTCCCACTTGTTGTTGATTCATGATAAAAAAATTAAAATTTTATATCTTTATGTTTGAAGCCTGAAATGTGGCAAAATGTTGAAAGGTTCAAGGGGACCGAATACTTTTGCAAGGCACTGTACTCTTATATTAATTATATGTGTAGTCTGGGTGTCACTGTTTGAAAATGTAACCCTAAAAATATAAAACAAAAGGTGTGTTGATTGGTGACATTCAAATAAATTGGTTCTGAAAATGATTTACTTAGTTTTTATCACCAGCGTTTTTCTAATTCGCTGATTACTCTTAGGTCTATTCTTTCACTGGGACATGAAGAGACACTAAATTGTCCATGTTTTGTCCGTATATTCAATCCGATGTTTTGCACTGAATTTATTTAGATAAAAAATAATAAATCTCATAAATCATTGTTGCTGCACGTCCAGTTGCCGTCTCAGTCCCCAGGCTCCGGTCTCCACAGGTTTAATATTATTTAAAACAGTGACACTACCCATAATGCCTTTGTTTTAGATCCGACAGAGACGAGACGCTGTGACTGCTATATTGGCCCAGTTTTGGTAAAATCTAAACAATATAAACATTTTGTTTTCAGAAATTTCAACCAGAAAATATTAATGAATCTCGTTTCAAATTAAATCATGTCAAAATACCTTCATAATGAAAAACAATTATGAGAAAAGGAAATCCCTTCTATTCTTTCGGCCCCTCTGTGTGACACCTCTGGCCTACATAGTTTAGTCCTACATAGTTTAGTGTGTAGTAAATTCACTGGAGTTTAAAGAATGAGTAAAGTGGGATCCTGAACAGCCTGGTTTGGATGTGCACTGTGTGTTGTTGTGTGTGTGTGTGTGTGTGTGTGTCGTTGTGTTTGTGTGTGTGTGTCGTTGTGTTTGTGTGTGTGTGGGTGCATGTTCTCCATAGTCTCCACTCCACCAGTCTCTCACCTCACCGTCAGTCTCAGGGTTTTACATGGACCACTGGAACTACTGTATCATCGATGACCTGGGGCCAGACTTGGTCCCAGGTCGGGGACTTGTGTAGCACTTTCCTAAAGCACAAAAAAGTGCTGAAAGTGCTACACTGAGAAAGTAATTTTTTTAAAATAATGGTACAAAGAATTTATGGGTTTAGAGCGTTTGAGTTGTTACTTTTGCAGGTGGAATTTGGGATTAAAATGCTGAAGATTTTAGCTGCATGAATTTGAAAGACATGTTATAGTCCTGACTCTGGGACCAGCAGGAGGCCAGTCCCTGTGCTCCTCAGAGTTGGTTCATATGGCACTAACATGTCTCAGATAAACTTTGGTACGAGACCATGGAGAGCCACAGGTGCAGAGACCTGAGACCAGGACTAATGTGATGGTTCTTCCTGGTTCTTGTCGGGACTTGAGCTGCAGAGATCTGAATCTACTGCTGCTTTTTATTTTGCCTAAGAACCAACAGTATAGACACACATCGGCGCCATAATTAATGTCCTGTGACAGTGTTGTGTCCGTGTAAACATGAGAAACACCTCTTTGATGTTTGTTTCTGTGGCTTTGTTCTAAGTCTCACGTCTCTCCTGTGTTCAGTCCTCCAGTCGCCGCTCCAACTACTCAGCCCAGCGCCGTCAGCAGCAGCAGCAGCAGCAGCACCAGCAGCAGCAGCAGCAGCACCAGCGGAACACCTCCATGATGCAGCACCCAGCCCACGGCCCCCAGGAGCCGCTGCCCTCTCACTGTGTGTCCCCCATGCCCCAAGGAGCTCCACCCAACCAGACAGTGCCCGACCACCAGGTACACCACTGGCCACGCCCACACGGTACACCACTCACCACGCCCACACGGTACACCACCGGCCACGCCCACACAGAGCTACGTCAATGTGCGAGTTTACACACACACAGAGAGAGAGGGGGGCCAGAGAGAGAGGGATGCCGGAGAGTGAGAGGGGGGCCGGAGAGAGAGGCTGGAGAGCGAGAGGGAGAGGCCGGAGAGCAAGAGGGAGAGGCCGGAGAGCGAGAGGCCATGATACAGAGATAAGTTCTGTCAGATATACGGGGGCTAAACCATTTAAACATTTGAAAATAAAAATAATTCAGAATCTTTGCTGAATGTGACAGGAGCTACTGAAGTGAGTTCAGCACAGGAGTGATATGCTCTCTCTGTGTCTCTGTCCCTGTGAGTAAAAGAGTCGCAGCATTCTGCACCTGCTGAAGGCGCTTAAGTGAGTTTAGCTCCGGTCCACAGAACAGAGAGTTACTATAATCTAACCCTGAAGAAATACAAACGTGAATACAGCGGGTGGGAGGTAGACCTGCACCTTGCTGAAGACTCAGAGCTGGAAGAAGCGTTGAACTAAATGTATTTGTTTGTCCATCCAGTCCTGGTTTGTGTTAACTGAAGCCCTGTTGTGTGCGTGCTTGTGTGTGTGTGTGTGTGTGCGCAGGTGTGTGCCAGCGTGGTGTCGTCTCAGAGGAGTTCGTCCAAAATGGTGTCGTCTCCCAGCCCTGTGCCCTCCTCCTACTCTCTGCTCCAGCCCCTGGTGCCTGAGGTAAAGGAGCTGAGGCAGGGATACACTAGGCTGAGCGCGCCCCCCATGGTAGGACAGACCCTGGTGTCTGCTACTAACACTAATAACCACTGAACCATGTGACCGGCCCCCCATGGTAGGACAGACCCTGGTGTCTGCTACTAACACTACTAACCACTGAACCATGTGTCCTCCCCCCCATGGTAGGACACACCCTGGTGTCTGCTGCAGTGCTAACACTATAACCTCTGAACCATGTGAGCTCAGGGTTCTGCAGGCGGAAGGTAAGGTTTAAATGCATGATGTGGCCCCACTGTGGCACCTGGTTTCCCCAGAGGTCTCCCATCATAATACTGACCAGGCCCTACTCTGCTTAGCTTCAGAGGTCTGAAAGGATTTAGAAAGTACCAAACTGTGGTTGTGTCCTTAGGCAAGACACTTCCCCCACATTAGAATGAGTCTGGTGTGTGTGAATGGTTGGTGGTGGTGGGAGGGGTCGATGGCACAGACTGGTTGCCTCGCTTCTGTCAGTGTGCCCCAGGGCAGCTGTGGCTACAGTAGTAGTTTATCACCACCGTGTTTGGAATGAAAGAATAATGATGTGAAGAGACTTTGAGAGTCCAGACATTTTTTTATTTATTATTATATTCAGACGTCCCGTGTCTGTGGATCACGGCTCGTCTCTAAAGTTCTGGTGACAGACTCTCGTGTCCCGGAGGAGGCTTTTAGGACATAAGCACACAATTAAACATTTGAACAACTTTACTCTGATTTTAGACGTGTGTTAAAGATGGTGAAGTCTGTAGTTTGTGTGTCCATCAGAGGAAGAGGCCGTTCTGACCTCGTGGCGTTTTGTTCAGTCTTCTGTGTATGTCCAGAGTGTGTTGTTATTGACTCCTCTTGTGTGTGTTTCAGGCCAAGCACCAGGTCCAGGACACGTTCTCCCTGGCCCCCCAGCGGCCCCTCAGCACCCTCAGCCCCATGAGCCACAGCCTTCACCCCAACGGAGCCGCCAGCCTCAAGCCGTCCCCGGTGGCCCGCTCCATCCAGCCCATGCCCTGGGAACAGCGCTCCCTCTACAACCAATGAGAGCAGGCCCCTCCCCCTCATGCCCCGCCCACACAGCCCCTGCAGTCCTGACCACACCCCCGCGTTCTGTCTCTATCCTCCACGTCCTCCTCAGACCTCAAAAAGCTCCTGTTGTCGAGAAATGCCATTCTGCTGCTGTTGCTGCGTGATTCAGGAGAGAACGGTGAAAACACGTTAGAGAATATTATAATCTGTTACGACAGTTTTAACATTGTTTTGAATAGATTTGACTTGTTCAGTTCTTTACTTTCATACGAGTTTGAAAGTAATCTTTGTGTTGTAGCATTTGCTTTAGCAGCACTCAGTTCAGTGCTAATGGCATTTCTCCACGACATGTATGAGTTTAAAGATTATTGAAGTGTATTCACGCACAGAGCACTGACCTCTGCTCGTTGCCAAGGCTTCTCTGGGTCCCAATTTCAACCCTTTTTTTGCAGTGGACATTGGGTAATATTTCTACTTTTTCCACATATCTGGTCACTGTTGGAATCTTGGAGAGTAGAATGGCACTTGGATATTGAGCCTTAGGATGGACCAGCGCCGCCTGCCCCAGGACGTGTTTGGGAACAGGGCCATACTAAGGACTAGAGTAGTTTCAGATGTGTTGCTCATGTATGAACCTTTGCCATGTTCCCGTTTTGTCTCTTTCCTTGTAATCAGAAAGTTAGAGCTGGGCGATACAGGAAAAATGGCTTTCTTGGAGATCAGTGTTTTTGATCTTTTTACCAATCCGTAAACATTCAGAGTGACTGAATTATACAGACTTACATTTCTTCATAGTCTCTGGGACTGTGGTTGTTTCTTTAATGATAGAAATGTTGGATACAGACCAATTGTTCTTAGTTTTGATTCGAGTTTATTATTTATTCAATCGTATGTTCTCCAAAAGACGCATACACGACCGAGGCCCAGTAACTCTTCTCTCAATCGCTGATGAAAAATTCCATTCATTCATTTTGGGCCTTGATATTTATCGTTTGTGTGTTTTCTTAACAAAAGAGTGTAGTTGCTATTTCAATGTGAAATAATAATTCAATACGACTGTTTGATGTCGTAACATGCAGAAGAGACGTAGTTTGGATGTTATCGTTTATCGCTGAGGTCTTCAACACGGTCCTCAAAGAGCTGAGAGGCTGCGGGTCTTCATTCCAAGTCTCTAGGTAAAGCCTGGACTCTCCGGTTTATCGGTTACGTCTGCGGTGGTTCATTGAGTGAAGGCCAGACTCCACAACATTTTGTTTTTGTGTCAGAAAATAGTTTACATGATGCTAATGTAGCTGTGGACGACATGGACCGGAATCCAAACAGTTTAATCATCCTTATTGTACCGCTAGAACTAAAGTCAGAAACTGAATTATTTTATTGCCATGTGAAGAAGTCACAAACTCAGACATTGCTTTGGCTCTCGGTGCAAACAAATAACAAAGTAGAGAATAGAAAATGGCTTAATACATAAATATATACATAAAGTGACCCTCTTCCTAAAGTTTATGGGGTCCTTTAAACCACATTCAGACCTACTGCTTTTCTCAGACCGAGCCACAGAAGACAGTATCTACGACATGTGCACGGATAGAGACAGGTTCCTGGTATCGCTCAGCCCCCCCCCCCCCCCCCCTCTAGTTATGGACTTACTCCGATCCCTTTATGAACTGTGTCCTCATGCTTCCCCTGTTTCGATGAGAACCTGTTTGTTCATCGTCTCCGAACCCACTTCCGGACCCTCTGCGTGTTTGCCAAACTCCTCATTCTTGGCCTCGGTCTCGGCCTCGGTCTCGGCCTCGGTCTCGGCCTCGGCCTCGGTCTCGGCCTCGGTCTCAGCCTTGGTCTCGCCTCAGTTTCTAATAACTCTAAAAAAGGGACACACGAACTTGTATCTTTGTATCTTTTTTTACTGGCCCTGTATAAATGTGCTCCTGGATGGACTCGTGTGTCTTCGTGCACTTGGAGACTCGACTGCCTTTTTTTGTTCAGTTTTTCTCTGTTGATTTTTTTTTTTTTTTGTAAAACCCGCCTCATACCTCCAGTATCTTAAGGAACCGGACGGGGACGGGCCCCAGACTGAAGCACTGCTGTTTTCTCCCCCCCCGTGGCGCCCGTCTCCCGCCCTCGCTCCATCACTGACTGTTACTTGTTGTGTCACTGTTATAGCACTTTAAAACAAGTGCTGTTTCAAATCCTGCCCCCGATGGTGCGACTCGGAATTGCATCTACACTCAACGGTTTGATAAATATGTCGGTTTGGTTCTATATGATTCTTTCTTCCACAAACATACATGTAAACAACGTCAAGGACTTAAAAAGCAGATGTTTTTTGGCCAAACGGTGATAGTTGACCCCTTTAAACCTGACGAAGGTTGAATCTATTTAACATAAAGGACGCAGCATGTAGTTTATCTTGGTGTTTACGCAGATAGTCTCCCACCGTTCTACTGACATTGTATTGCTCCGTTAAAATTTTTATCCATCTGTCTTTTTTTTTTCCTTTTACTCCTTGTACGGTGTCTTTGAGTATTTAGAAAAAGTGCTATATGAATAAAAATGTTTTATTATCACCAACAGAACGGTTTCGGATTCGTCGTGTCGTTTGTTCATTCAATTCAATGTAGTTTTGTATCGATCTCAGAGGATTTCACAAAACTGTCAATTTGCTAAAAAAATGTCTGTCTGGGTTTGACTCTGGGAATACTAAAGTCACAAATGCTAAAACTGCTGATTTTTCTATATATATTTTTTACTTGATAAATTAGATACCAGCTCAACCATTTAAATGTGTTTATGTAGCCGTATAGACTTGTACATATGAGAAGCGTTCTGATTGGTTCATCAGAAGGACCAGTTAAGCAAAACCATATTGGACTTTCCCAGGGTTTCCCGACCGTGGGAGCTGGGACCACTTGGAACCTGCAAACATCAGAAAGTACTGTTTTTAAGAAACTGCATTTTGATGGTGATAAGTTGCTTGCAGGATTTGACGAACAAAGAAAGTTAAAGGTAAATAGGAGGATTTCCCCAAATGTTGGGAAAGAACCCGCCCTCTCCACTCTTTGAAGAAAACTCTGGTCTTATTGGACGAGCACGAATCACCAGAATGATTGACAGTTAGGAGGACCAATAGTCTTGAGGATCCACAAAGAAGTAGAAAATCCTCCTGTATACTTTTAAATTAAATACTAAGGAACATATGTGAATGTATTAGGTTATATTACCTGCCATTATAGATAGACTTACAGAAAAGCTGAACAAGTACTGGTCAGGTCTGTGAAAAGGCAAGTCCAGTCAGACACATGTTTTATACTAATACATAGACTATTAGTTATTAAGCTCGTTATATTTAACCTCATTCTACTGTTCTGTAGCTGCTGACGCAACACTGACATTACCCCTCTGTGGGACCAATAAAGACCCTCATCATCTTAACTCAGGGGTGTCCAAACATTTTAGTATGGGACCTCTTTTATTCACCAGACCTGTCCAGGGGCCGACAAACTGGGTTGAAAACTGATTTGAACTTTAAAATCAGCTTGACGTTCAATGACAAATCTTTACTATCTCAAAAGCTACATTAGCAACGCATTTTTGTGCCACAATCAAAAATATATATACAAAAAACGAGCTTTGCAACAAGATATACACATACATATATTGGTAGAGCTGAAGTTGGCTGTTTGACATTGTGAACTGGTGTCTATGAGGGCCAGATTACCTAATTCCAAGGGCCGCATTTGGCCCGTGGGCCTGAGTTTGGACATGCCTTAACTTAATAGCTAGAAAATTATCTATTGTGACTTGAGCAATATTTTTTGGAGTATCTATCATTGTACATAACTGTGTAATAAACAGTGGGGATGTTTCAGTGTTGCAACGCACAGTACAAACACAGGAAGCAGGAAATAACTGCGAAGATCATGATAGAAATTCTTGTGGCTTTGTTAATGATATAATGGTTTTTGATTAAAACGCAGTATTATAACAGTAGTGACATATACTGCCTCGTTCTCATAAGTCTGCACCAGGCATGGCACGGCACGGCACAGCAAGTTTATTTGTGGAGCACCGTTCAGGCTAAGTGCTTAACAAAACAGTGCAAGAAACATTACATCACTCAAAAATGCAATGAAATATAATAATAATAATCGCAGTCCTGTAACAGAGCGGAGACACAATCCTTCAGTTGTACACACAGCACACATGGTCAGAAGCCTGGCTAACATTTTCAGGAAGACTGTTCCAGACTTTAGGTGGTACTGTGGGAGAGAAAGTGCAGAGAGACAGGAAACAGAAGCAGTGAACACATGTAGGGTGACAGTGAAGGACAGATATTCACAAGTCTGTACCATGGACTGTACATATGTAGATAATGTGGCCAAACCTCCTGCAAAAGCCAGATCCTGTCAGACCTTTCAGGCTAAGTATGGCAGGGCCTGGTTAGTACTGTGATGGGAGACCTCTGGGAACACCGGGTGCTACAGTGGGGCAGCTGTGGCTGTAAAGTGCCAAACTGTGGTTGTGTCCTTAGGCAAGACACTTCACCCACATTAGAATGAGTCTGGTGTGTGTGTGAATGGTTGGTGGTGGTGGGAGGGGCCGATGGCACAGACTGGTTGCCTTGCTTCTGTCAGTGTGCCCCAAGGCAGCTGTGGCTACAATAGTAGTTTATCACCACCATGTTTGGAGAGAAAGAATAATGTTTATAAGAGTCACAGTATCAAACCAGTGCATTATTATTATATATATCTGTGTTTTTGTTATCATTATTGTGTGGTTTGTAACTGATTTCCAATTGAACTTACGTGTGTGTGTGTGTGTGAGAGTAAGTGTGTATTCATTATATTCATTTAGTGTATAAATATGAGTAATGATTTAGAGGAGACTCCAGAGAATAGAGTAAGAGAAAGAATGCACCACACTGGCTGATGGGGATTAAACTAAACTAAACTATACTAAACCAAACCAAACCAGACCAGACTAAACTAAACTAAACTAAACTAAACCGTCGGGTGCTACAGTGCCCCCCCCCCACGCCTCGGTACGCGCGTGCGGTAATCGGTCTGATTAGAGCGTTGTGCGCGTGAGCCGCGGGAGCCTCACGTGCAGCTGGACCTGTCTCTAGGCGCTCGTGCGGTGGACGGTTGGGGGCGCGCGCACGGCTCCCAGTTGGAGCCAGGAAATCGTTTCCCGTTTCGTTCCGTGAAGTTTGCGTCGGTGACGGAGGCCCGAGCTGAGGCCTGCGCCTCTGCCTGGTCCCTGCCCGGTCCTCCCGTCTCTCTCCGCCGTTAGGAGCAACGGAAAGGGAGACACAAACATATAGCACATTTAGCTAACCGCGAGTAAGTAGTTAGCACTTAGTAACTGATGAGAAGCTAGCAGTGAAGCCGCTGCTAGCTCTGAAACTAAAACACGAAAAACAAAAACATAATAAATACATGTGGATTAATATTGTTATTTTACTGTCATTATTTTAAATGCATAGTTTATTCTGAATAATCTTTTATACAGTTCACTTGTACAATGGTAAGTCTACATTAGCCTAAAGGCGCACGTCAGCCGTTGACGCTAAAAGAACCGAGTAACTGACATTTTTTTCATTTCTAGGGACGACCGTCGGAGCCTGTGGGGGAGCAGTGCTACAGGCCCAGCGGCTCCTGGACCTGGGCCCCGGCAGAGGCCCCTCGCTCGGGCAGGCCATGCAGTGCCCCGCGGAGGTCACCAGGTGGCGCTCGGAGTCTTGTAAGATCGCAAGGTTATGCTATAGAGTCAGACTGTCAAGCACATATTCACAACATGATTCATGTTTAAAATTAAGATGAAGAGATCCTTTATAGGGGAAAGTTCAGTGTTGCATCAGCGGTTACAGAACAGTAGAATGAGGAGCACACAGCACTAGATTAATGAACAATAACTTTAGAGAAATAAACTCAAATCTCTAACTTTAGCATAATAATGAAGCAAGTATAAATCCTGTATATTCCAGAGCATAAAGATATATAATATATATAATATATAAAGATATATATGTCTACATTAGCAACATGAGGCTCTGGGACACAGTGACACTTGTGGTTCTTTATTACACATTCTGACAAGTATTCATGCAAAGTAAAGTGACAGTTATGTTTAATTTAATTCTGATAAACAAATAGTGTAAATGTATTTTTAGCATGTTCCAATACTATAGCTGTATTATAGATGTTTGGACCTATCAAACTACTAAAGTTTTAGCTTGTGCGTTTGTCTACAAATACTAAGACAACCACTAATAAAACATACACAATTTTAAGACAAATTTAAGAACACAATCGCTCCACAGTCTGCATCACACGTCAAGTTGTGAGAGTAAAAGGTAAAGACGCACACAAAATAATACAAGTGCACTAAATAAACAACAGACTTTTCAGCAGTGCAGTAAAGTGACAGTGTATAACGTGAATTAAACAATAAAATCTAATCTCAAATGTTACTTTGTCAAACGGGGTATCCCAGATTCAGAAATATGTGTATAACATTTAAACTGTCTTTTTTGGATGTTTGGAACGCCCCTGCCCTTTGTGTGTCAAGAAATAAAATGTATCATTATTATTAACATTATATTGAGGTTTTAAAATCTCTAATCTCCGTTTTTCACTTTTACTTGTGGCAAACACAAAAGTTTTTAAATCAAAATCTAGAATTTCATGACTCCATGAATCAAATGTTATTTAGAAACAGCCGCAGAGGTTTTTTTTACTCTATTTGCTAAAGTAAAAATATGGCAACAACGAATACAAATGATTAGATTATTATCCGTTTCACAGTGAAAAAGCAGGTGATGTGACTGCTGTGCTTGACAAAAAAATATTCTTCCTATTCTACTGTGACTAAAAAACTACACCTTATATATTTGATACATGTTCATAAGATTTGAGTAAACAAAGCATTACTGTTCTGGTTTTCTCGTCTCTCGTTTTCTCCAAGAATGACTCAAACTAGTGCCGTCAAAAAACTGAGAAACCCTGGTGTTTAAGTGTTGCAGCGTTCTCTGGAGCACGTGTGTGGCGCTTAAAAGAAACGGAAAGTAGTGTGTTTCTGTGGGGCGTCCCCTCCCCCGATGCATGAGCAGCAGACTGAGCGGGGCGTGCCACAGCCGCGGATAAAAACAATGACCCTTTGCAGAACGAGAAACACTGCTCCCACCAACAGCGAGCGGCAAAAGTATGGAGACGAATCACAAAGATCACAGAGACCGGACTTTCGACTAAAGTCTCTGCTCAAACTATCATTATATGTAGTTTATCTGTGCAATAATGTCAGAATTTGCAATATAGAACCACATGTGTCACTGTGTCCCAGACCCTCAGGCTGCTAACATGCTAACAGTTATACATACTACTATATATTTACTTGCCTCTTTATGATGCTAAAGTTAGAGATCTCTTCATCTTCATCTTAATCTTTCATTTCTTATTTTTTAAAAACTTCCATCAACCAGCAACCCAGTCAATCAATCCCTCAACATTTATATGTATAGCGCCTTTCCTACACAAGGAAAGTGCCTCACAACCCATATCACATCAGACATAAATCATAAACATTCAAAAATATGATTAAAAACAAACATTATCAACAGTCAATCAGAGCTCATTTGTGTTGGATCCATTCAAATAATGTGAAGAAAATGATAAAAGCTCCAATCAGCAGCTGCCACAGGGTCTGTAGCTTTGGCCTTCAGACCAGAACACCAAGTAGAAAATCACCGCCTTCTGTATTGTTAGAATGACAAACTTTACCAAAAAAGTGTTTTAAAACTTAATAAAAGTACTACAGTAATCTAGAATTATAGTAGATTACAGAATTCTACAGTTCAGTCTTTAATATTATACTATATAAAGTTAAACAAAGAGAAACTTGTTTGTAGACGGCTTCATGGTTCCAAATAAAATCTTACTCTGAGAAAACTGTGAGTTTACAGGACAAGAAGCCGGAGGAGGCCCTGGTTTAAAGTTCTACAAGTGTCAGTGTGAAGGAAATGATTTCATCTGGAAACTAGCACCAGCAGCGGAGAAATGTCAGTGTTGCATCGTTACAGAAAAGTAGGAACGAGGAGGACACAGCACAAGATAAAAGCACAATAACTCTATACAAAAATAAAATAACATCTCTAACTTAAGCATGATAAAGAAGCAAGTATAGAATGTTTAACTTTAGCATAAAGAATTTCTAATACTGACACATTTGCAGTATTGTTGATAAATGTGCACTGTCCCCATTTAATCATTTATAATATGATATAATAACTGCATGTTTTGGGGATGTTTAGGACAAGTTACTTTTTATTACAATAAACAGACACATAAATGCAAACCCTTTGTTTTCTCCCACTTTTCACGTGTCCAACCATAAAATATACAACTAATAATATTAATAAGGCATTTTATTGGATGGTGCCTTCCCAAGACTCCCAAGGATGTCTTACAATATGAAGAGAATACAGAAAAAACATATACTACCCTAAAAAGTATTTAGTCTGCCACCAATCGTGCAAGTCCTCTCTCTGAGTCGGACTTAAAATAATATAATAATAATAACTCTGTTGTTATCATCACAGGTTTAAGGGATCTTCTATGACACTTTTGTTGTAATTATGTTAAACTGAACTTGTCGTTACAACAGTCTGCAGAAGTCAGTAATTTCACACTTGATGTTTTTGTCTGAAGGTTGAAGCAACATTTGTTGTGGCAGATGCTGAGAGAAGTGTCCCTGTTGTGTCTTATATAAAACCAGATCCAAAACTCGTGTTGTTTACCAACAATAAAACATGTCTTCTGCTGAGACTCGATCCCAGCCCGCCGCATCTTTTTTTCATTGGAAGAAGAAAATTTGATCTTTAAGAATCTTTATTTGCAAATATTGAAATTGAAAATTATTATTTAGTCGATGACAACAGTGAGAGGTCAAACCGTCAGTCTGTAAGCCTCCACAAGGTTTTCACACACTGTTGCTGGTATATTATCTCCTCAAGAACAACATGTTTCAACTTCCACCAAAGATTTTTTCTGGGGTTCTATCTGGAGACTGAGGCCACTCCAGGACCTTGAAATACTTCTGACAAAGACACTACTTTTCACTCCAAATCTCACGATTCATGGCCCCATTCATTCTGTCCTTGTACTGTTCTCTTTGCAGAAAAACCACCCCAAAGCATGAGGCTTCCACCCCCCATGCTGCACAGTAGGTTTGGTGTTCTTTGGATGCAGTGCCAGATCCCTCTGCTTCAGCCAGGACCAGGTCCAGGACTTTGCTAGAGAACCTTTGGACGATCCAGAAGAGGATCGGGAGAACGCTCTGTGGTCAGATTAAACCTAAATAGAAATTTTTGGTAAAAACTCAACTCAGCCGAGTTGTCTTCTTCCTCCTCCAGGCTCCACTGGGTCTGGTTTAATAGTTGGGCCAGGACTGGAAATTAATTATATAAAGAAGTTCACGTGTGCGTGAGGTAAAGTGTCGGAAAAATTGAACATGGACAAATGCTGCTGACAAACTGTTCTAGAGCAGTGGTCACTCTGCTCTGTTCACATGTGAAGGTGAAATGTCCTGAGGCTCCCCCTTCACCCTGAAGGGCAGTGACTATAGGCTCATGTAAGAACGCCTTTAGTATAGGCTCATGTAAGAACGCCTTTAGTATAGGCTCATGTAAGAACGCCTTTAGTATAGGCTCATGTAAGAACGCCTTTCGTATAGGCTCATGTAAAGTATAGTCCTATAGTATAAACCAATACATCTCTGGATCGCTCTATACGACTGCATGTTCCAGTTTCTGCCAATATTCAGCAACTTCACACACAGTCGTTGAAGAGGAGTGACCAACATTCCACAGCCGGATCAGATGTGTTGTGAATGGTCAGATACTGACCCCCCCCTTATTCTTTGTCTCAGCAAAGAATAAGTGCTAAACAGAAGAACACAGCTTTGATCTGATGGGTTTATTGATCTTTCAGAGTTTAAAAAGTTAAGGAGCAAAAATAAGTTTGTTCAGCGCAGGTCTGGTTTTATTGTTTGGTCTTGTTGTGCAACCGGCTACCGTGATGCAGCTCTTCTTATATATCAGAAGAACACAAGGTCACTTTATTACTGAAAAAATGTGAAAACCACTGTATCTGTATAAAGCATCATCACGACCTCGAGCCTCGCTAACACAGCAGGGGTTCCACCATATTCTCCAAAATATACCAAAATGAGTATTTCTCTGGCTGGGTGTCTAAACTTTCAAGCACAACTGTAGAGCTATCAAATAAAGAAAACAAAAAAAACTATTCAGCAATAACAACCCACAACTCTCTGTTTCCACAGTATTTAAAATACTATTTTCCACCAAGAATCATTCTATCATCACAGAATCTAGTCACATTTATATGTATTTATTTTATTTGACTGTTTTTTCCACGTGGCAGCAGCAGACCAAAGTAAAGGGGTAACGTATGAAATTATGAACAAAATAAAAACCTTCAATAAGGACTTTTTAAAAACAACACATTTTCAGCAGTTTCCTATGTGACCTGTTTTTCTACTTGCAGTATTTTTGATGAATACATTTGAACAATCACTCACTTGGAAGTATCATGCACAGAAACTTAAAGTATCTACATGAAGTTATTGTTAAAATGTAGAACGGTTAAAGATGAAAGTGTTTTAATGTGACGCTGTCTTTACACAGTTAAACTCACCGCTGGAAGAAGACCTTTTGACTCTTTCAGACTTTGGTGAAGGTAATAAACAATTTCATATAATTTTATAAATGTCTGTTCCATGTTATGTGTGAATATGATGTCATTATGTCATATGTTCATTTCAGGAAAACAACGTTGGAGAAGAATTGTGATTCGTGGCGTGAGCAGCAGGAGGTCCTTCAGAGACGTGAGTCTGAGAAACACCGTCCACAATCAGACCAGAAACAAACATGACATTAGAGACGTGGAATCTCAGGATAAATATCTACATTATTTCTGACTTGTTCTAAAATGTTGGACAGTTCATTTTCCTGTCATTACTCTGAAGTGAAATCACTCTCAGAACTTTTGCTAAAATCCTGTTGCTTTTTCTATTCATGTACATTTTTTCTTAATCATTCAACAATTTGTATAAAGTTCTCAAAGTCAGGGCGGGACTCGGTCTGAGGGGGCTCTGGGGCATGAGAAGATATAAGATCAGATTCTAGAAGATTTTCACTGTTTAGCACAAAACATGATCATTTAAGAAAAACAGGTCAAACACAGCACATTTTCCTTTGTTCACTTCATGTTGATGTCACAAATACCACAGATTCCACAGGACGGAGAAGTTCGAGAACCTGCTGTAAAAGTGTCTGAGCTCAGTGTGTCGTTGATGTGTTATTGTCCTGAGACGTTTGTGAGACAAACGTTTAGTCTCACAGAAGTCACTGTTGAAATCTGCTGAATACTCTTTAGATAGAACTCCCTAAAGGCCAGTGCAGCCTCTGCAGCTCACGGAGGGAATCCTCTTATGTGCTTCATGAGGACGACTGTTCTTCAGGATCATTGTGTTTTGGGGAAATGTGTTTCAATAAACCCTGACAAAACATGTGTAATCTATTGCTCATTTGTTGACAGCCTCAAATACCATTGATGTCACATGATCACAATGTTGTTGAAGTTAATTTGTAATACAGCCCAAAGTGCTATATTTAATCCAAGGCTTTATGTGTGTGATAGAAGAACTTTACTGCTGTGTGAGTTTCTGATCAGATAAATGTGACTGACCCCTGGTCATCATCTGCTGGGGTTCTTTGTCCCCCTTCTTTAACATTCCCGCCCATTTCACCCTGCTTTCCTATGCAGCCTTTGACCTCTGCCTACTGACCCCTCCCCCAAAATATACATAGCAATGGCACAGCATGCCATTCTCTCCGTGTTTACAAGCGTGAGGCTGCAGGGTGTGTTTGTATCATGTTTATGTAAAACTTAGAACACACTGAAATGTGCATAAGCTACGACCTGATACAGATGTAGAAAATCTCTTGAACTGATTTCACTAAAAGTTCCTGTAAAATCACTATTTCCCACTTTAGTGTTTGATGACGGTGGTAATGTGGAACTATTGAAAAGCAGCCTGGTCTGTACGGACACTAGTCTCATGTGTGTCCTTCATATGATCCAGCAGCATGTGTGGGGAGCGGCAGCCCCGACTCTGTCTCTGCCTCCATTTTGTGCATTTAACCAAAGGGCGTGAAGCGTAGAGCCCCGTAGGCCTCATCTCACGGTACCACATCTCACGGTACCACATCTCACGGTAACACACCGTGAGATGTGGACCCCCCGGGTCCAGACCCGCTCCAGTGTAAACCATGTCGCCTAATCCAAAGACAGACTAAAGTGTCTCTATGGCCGGTGTCTCAGGTCACTGGGACCATGTGTGTGGTCCATACTGGCCTCAACTGTTCATTTTGAGGAGATAAAACAGAACTGGAACTTTTCCACTGGTCTCGGTTGCCCGATGCGCCTGGCCCCTGGGCTAAATGGGGCCCTGTTTCTATTGTTTCTCAACCACAAACAGACCAAGGCTCGCCATTGGTCCTTCATGGAACTTTCTCTTATATCATATGCTCTTAAAACAATACAAGATATTGCTCTTTGCGGGTTATGCCTTGGTCTAATGATACCTGAATATTTATCTGAAAAACAAATATGAGCCAAATGCCCCGAGAACGCATTTTAAATGAGCTTCTTGGAATAATGTGTTTCTGTCTTTGGTCAATAACTGGTCAATAATGTGAATGAGACCCTTTAAAGCCTGAGCTGCTACATTATATCCAGGGACGTGTACAGTAGAGTCCACGCGCACACGCTCACATGGTAAATACCCTTAGCTAGGATGAGTAGGGAATGCCCCTCCCTTCCTCTCCCACCTACTCCAATGAGACCACGTGGTTTCCTCTTTGCAAACAAAAAACGTGAATCGGAGTTGGTGAGGGGCGGCGTCACCCTTCTGTTGCCTCGACCCTCTTCTGGCAGCGGGCTGATCTCTCTGAGAGGCGGAGAGAGAGGAAACATTTCTCCAGACCTGATCCCGCCATAGTTTTTCCCACTCCTTCACCACAGCCGTCATTAAATCCACCAAACCTCCCCCTCCCACTGCAATCGATCACCGACAGTCAGCCGCTGCTTTTAGGACCCGCAAGACCAGGGATTTCTATATCATCTGCTGCACTTCTTCTCCTGGATTCTGCAGCGTTTGCATCCGCTTTAACATTTTAAAAACAAAAACTACTTCCATTCATTTTGTTTGAACTCATTCTTGAGTTTTCCGACCACAACTCATCTTTGTGTTTGCTGGGGGTGTGCGTCGCTGTCTTGTTGCGCCTCCACAGAGCATTCTCCGGGAACTTTGCTTTTTACTCGTCCGTGCATTGGTTTGTTTTGTTGTTTTTTTGTATTTTTGTGATTGGAACGCATTACACCATGCACAAGCTTTACATTGGGAATCTAGGCGACACCGTTACTGCCGAGGATTTAGGGAAAACCTTTGACGATCACAAGATCGCCTACTCTGGACAGTTTCTCATGAAGACCGGTTATGCCTTTGTGGACTGTCCCGATGACCAGTGTGCCATGAAGGCGATCGAGACCATTTCTGGTAAGTTCTTGTAGAGTTCGGTCCCACCGAAGCCAAAGATAGGCTTACAGCGTAGTCAGGTTTCATTCATTCACTCATATGTAACGGCGTGGCTCTGCTGCACTCTCCAAACACGGTGCCTTGCAGCTGTATTATTTCTGTGTGCATCTCATGTTATGTGTCGTGTTTGTCAATAGTATATTCATTTGTTCAATGTTTGAAGCTGCAGACCTGGGGTCAGCCACAAACTTTTAGTTGGGGGTGGAACGCACACAGCTCAGATACAGCTCTGAAAGCAGCGATAGCGTTTGTGATCAATATTATCCCCAATATCCGAGGGTTTAAAGCAGATGTGACCCAGAGCCACCGTGCTCCATGGACAGCCCTGTATTCTGCAGATTGCGTTTCAGAGCGTTGATGGTTTTTGATGAATGTAGCTCGTATAGCTGCTGGTATGATGCCTCCCCTCCCCCTTTGAGCCGGTACTCACTACGACAAAGATAGCAAATCTGCACTTGTGCTTTTACTACAGACTACTACTGCACAGGCTCTCAGCACACGGAGATGTGCATGGAATTATGTGTGTCTTTATTAGTGCTTTGACACACTATGGAGAACACAATATTAGGCAACATTCTTCTTATTTCTTTCTCTTAGCCCATGTAACAGAAGCAAGGTCGCCAGGCCGCTCATATTTCCCCTTTCACACTAACCATGAGCTTTCGATATGAAGAAAGGCCGAAGCTACAGAACTCACATATGTCAGAAATCCTCTTTGGATCTCTTTAACCTAAAAGGAGTGGTTTTCCTTCACGTCCCAATTAACAATGAAACATTGTAGTAGCATAGTCCACAGATGTGTGTAGCCCAGGCCCATTCACCAGTGTTCCTCAGCCTACTGTGTCCTATCATGTTTTTATTCTATTATATATTATATATCTATTACAGACTGTTTTGCATCTGGAGTCTGAACTCTTTGATATTTTCTGTTAGGTAAAGAACTCCATGGAAAACGTATTGAGGTTGAGCACTCTGTCCCAAAGAAACAAAGGTAAGATAATCTAAGACATCTTTCATCTTATTGGAATAACACACAACCTACGTTTAGAAAAACGGGTCACACACGAGAGAGAAATGGTACTAATCTAAGTTAGTCATTGATTTACAACAGAAGGGTCAAAGTAAGCCTCCACGTAACTGCCTATTGTGTTCCTAATTAAGTGAAGTAATAATAAAATTGAGAATTACCATCTGTAGGTGATGTATTGTAAAGACAGATATAATCCACTTGATTATAATCCTAATCTATAGCTGTATGTTAATCATGTTATCTGCCTGCTGTGGACATAAACAGGACTGTATGCTTTTACCATTGGGGGCTGTGTGAGTGTGTGCAGTGTGTGTGTGCAGTGTGAGCTGTGTGTGACTTGAGTGTTTGTTTGTGTGTGAGCAGTTTGTGTGTCTGTGTGTGTGTTGTGGGTCTGCATCTCGCTGGGTTCCCGTACACTTGGATTCTCCATCAGGCCGTTGTATCACACGCCTCTAACCTTTGGCCCACATACAGGGGCTTGGGAGAGCTCTCCTTTCCCACCGTACGCTATTCTCACGTTTATTTAATGATCTTTGTAAACTTGTATTCAGTCCATGCTTTATTATCTCACACATCACAGAGCTCTCTTCAACAACAACCCATTATATGCAAAAACCTTGGCTGTTTGGTCCGAATGATGCTTTATTATTTCTGATTATTTCACTACAAATCACTCGAAAGTCTCACTAAATAGAAAAAAAACAGATGAAAGAAGTCATTGACGTGTCTGTAAAAAGCAACATGCCGAGCTCCCTGTAAGTATAGCCCTCAACCCCCTCCTCTAAGCCCTATAGCAGCCTGTAGTTTCAGGGCGATAGAAAGGTAATTTGTAGGTGGGGGCTGCCGTGGGTGCGGTGGGCCTTGCTTTATTGCGATGGTACACGTGGAGAACGCTGTAGTAGAGTCGCTCCACGTCACGGACTGTGGGTAAAATGGTGAATGCGGCTGAAGGCGGTGACTGCTGCTGCTGCTCGTCTTGTGGACATTGTATCCAACTGCTTTTGATCTGAGGGAAATATGCGTTATTTATATTCATGTGATGCTTTAAAGTGAAGCCCAGCAGAAGGAGGTACACCCAATGTACAGTGGAAGGACATATTGTTCTAAAGAAACACAATCCTCGTTTAGAAATGTTTGTGAAATGATGTCAAAACTACTTTAGGCCTAAACCAGTTACCAGAGAGTAACTGAGGGTCTGGTCTCATTGTATCGCTGCAAAGATCCTCTTCTGTTCTGCCGCTGTTGTGTTGGTGTTGTCGTTGATGCTGCATGGAAAGTATGTTGAAGCCTATATTTTCTTTGGCTTGTTGAGTTTTGTGGTAATGGTCGTAGTGGAGGTGTGTGAGGGTGCGTGGGAGGGGCGGATGTTCTGAACAAATGCTGTTCTTGGGGGAAGGGTTTTCTGTAGAATAATTTCTATAGTTAATTTGATTATTTAACCTACATTTTCCTTAACCCCCTAACATTGATGGTTGCGTCCCTGGTCCTAAACTCATGGCCCCTTTCCAAACTTGTTTCTGTAGCACTAATGTTGTCTGTATTTTGAGTGTAGAGAATTTGAACATGCTCCACTGACATTCAGGCTAAAGTTGAGTCAAATGTATGCTTGTCTGCACAGAGCATTGTGGGAGGTCAGCGAGAGGAGTAAAGAAGGGGAGTGGTAGGAGACCCATGGTCAGTGGGGGTTGTGTAAAAGTATTCTCCAGAAACTAGCCTCTCACTCAGAACATTTTGTATTGATTAAAAGCACATCCATTCTGGCTCGTTACTGAATGTAATACTCACATAGTGATAAAGACTAAAGGGTGTTAATGAGAGGAATAATGATAGAAATGTCTTAAACAAATGAGCAACTGCCTAAAGTTCCTCATCAGAGCCTGGGGGGGATTAACAGGACCATGTGAAGCAAATATGGAGGACCGTGATGCACCAGGACCATGTGAAGCAAAACAGACTTTAATGTGTACACACTGCTGCAATTTGTGTTTTTTTTGTTGCTAATATTAATAACACCATGTGTGTTACATGTTGTAGTAATAACCATGTGTGTTGTATGTTGTAGTAATAACCATGTGTGTTGTATGTTGTAGTAATAACCATGTGTGTTGTATGTTGTAGTAATAACCATGTGTGTTGTATGTTGTAGAAATAACCATGTGTGTTACATGTTATAGTAATAACCATGTGTGTTACATGTTATAGTAATATGTTGTTTCAAAAGAAGCCGTGTTCTTCAGGTGCAGAGAAATGTTTGGTTCTTGTCTTTGGAACCTTTTAAAATATAATTTAATTATTTGCTTGTGAAGCTGAGGTTGGATTTCAGGTTTTCTGAATAATTGTCAGATTGTGATCTGTTTATTTTGGACGAGTTCAGATGAACTTTTTTGTTCTAATGTTGTGGTTTATTACATTAATCAGCTTTGATTCCAGAAATGTGTCTTTTAGAGATTAAGAGAAAAAGCCTTTTTTGCACAAAATAATAATCAATTAATGGACTTTTTTTATTAAACTATTTTCAGGGTTAAGAAAATACACACACACATCTATATATATATATGTATATATATATATATATATATATATATATATTACATCTACATATATATATATATATATATATATATATATATATACGCACAAAAATACACACACATATATATATATTATATAGATATACTCCTTACACACATGCACACACACATATATATATACACACACAGGCTTTAACTAGTCAGCTATGTTATTATTATATTGTTAATGTTATTATTATATTGTTAATGTTATTATTATACCTTAGTAAATGTGATCCTTGCAACTGTGTTTCTGATATGATCTGTGGCCTACATCCAGCTTCAGTTTAATCACATTAATATGTATTTTAATGTGGAACATGATGTTCTTTGTGGAATATTGTGTCCAGTGAATCATGGCCCGGTTTTGCGGCCGCTCTCTCTGCTGCTCGTGTCAAGTGTGTTGCCAGTTCGGTTAGAAAGTGTCATGCGAGTGCTGTGTCTAGAGCAGCAGAAAGGAAAAGCTCGCCAAGCCTCATTCTCTCTCTGTTCATGGCCGCCGAGGAGTAAGGAACGGTGGGGGCGGTGGGCGGAGGGAGTAAGGGGGTGCGACCAATCAGACTGCAGGATCACCTGTGAGTGGCGAGGGCGGTTCTCTGGTTCTGACTGACATCACCTCCCCTCCTCTGCTCCGTACCCTGAGCCTGTTTTCTTCCCACCCGCAGTACAGTATGTCCACTTCTGTGTTTTTGGACATCCCGAGGTTTTTTTTCTCCTTCTCTGAGTTGGCGTCACACTGTGTTTTCTAGGAAATTCTACACACAGTCTGACACAAAACATGGGTTAAATATAATATTAAAAAGCCGTTATTATTATGAAGGGCCTGGTGTTTCTGTAGTTAATAATTGTTTAAGTGTTTTTACTTTTTGGTTTTAAGGCCTTTGTCAGACTCTTTGGTTTGAAGGCCTTAATAGTGAAACTAAACACACACAGCTGCACAACCTGCAGAAAGGACTAAAGATTGTTTTAATGTTTATATAATTTAAATGCATCATATCTATGGTTGTTTACCTGCAATAGTGACATTACATTATCCCTAAACAGTAGTAAAGAGGTCTTTGAAAATGGATTTAAATTTGCCCAAACCCTGCTGTTCCTTTGCTGTATAAATGTTCTAAAGATTTAACACAATGATTTAACCTGTTAAGAAATCAAATATTTGTTATTTATGTACTTTTAATGTCTAAAATGTACTACTCCTTGAACCCATTTTGTAGCTAATGTAGCTGTCATGCGCCTCATGGATCTTCATTTAGATGTTTATTGTGGGAGTATTGTTTAATCTTATTATTGTTCCTCATTAAATAATACACTGTAAAAACAGACGTGTAAATGTGACTCCTAAAGATATGAAAATACTCTCAAATCTCTTTCAGATAGTATTTGGTTCCCCTCAGAATCAGTGTGAAATGTACTCTTTGGTTAGTGTCAAATTATTAGTGTAAATTCTCCTCAATATTTAGATTTAAGCTTTAGTGCAGACTCTAGGTTCAATTTAAAACATGCAGACAGACACAACTTGAGCGTAACTTCAGTCGTGTGTTTCGCAGCTTTGGAGTTGGATTTGTCTCTGCAGATTTTCACTTTTCAATTCAGTGACATTTATTTTATGTATCGCCCTAAATCACAGCAGCGGTTTTGTCAGAGGACTTAAAAAAAACCTTGATGAGGGAATAATTTAAACACCAGAAATGCAACAATAAAAAAGACCGTCTTTGAACTCTCTCAGTGGAGAAACTTAAAACAACTGAACTGTAAATATTGTTTTACCGTCGGACGCTTTAGTGAAATGTTTCATCGTGGACCTGTCTCCTCCAGTCTTTAATTCAATATTAATTCATGATTAGTTATTCTAAACTCTCTCCTTCAATCAGACGACTTTCTTTTAAGATAAAGAGATTCTTTGTTTCCTCTGAGGAAATGTCAGTGTTGCATCAACAACACAACAAGAGAACAATAACTCTAAACTAAAATAACATCTCTAACTTTAGCATCATCAAGAAGCATTCTCTAACATAGAGCCTTAGATCTCTAACATAGAGCCTCAGATCTCTAACATAGAGCCTCAGATCTCTAACATAGAGCCTCAGAGGCCATCGGCAGAAACAATGCGGCTGCATTATGTAGGTGAAGGGTAACTGCGTCCTGTCTCTTTAAGAATCTCTCTCTTTCTCTCTCTTTAAGCCTCTCTCTCGTTCTACTCTTTCCCCTCTTTTTAAAACATATTTTTAGTCTGATTTAGTGAAACATGAGTTGATCTTGATTTTTATATTTTTATTGTTAAGAATTCGTTGCTGTTTTATTTCTTTGATATTTTGCTCTAATTCGATTCTTAGATATTAGAGATGCTCCATGTTTGAAGTCCATTATCACAGCTATGTTTGTAGTTTACTATCACCCCCATGTTTGTAGTCCGTTATTACAGCCATGTTTTTAGTTTATTATCACGGCCATGTTTGTAGTTTATTATCACAGCTTTGTTTGTAGTTTACTATCACCCCCATGTTTGTAGTCCGTTATTACAGCCATGTTTTTAGTTTATTATCACGGCCATGTTTGTAGTTTATTATCACAGCTTTGTTTGTAGTTTACTATCACCCCCATGTTTGTAGTCCGTTATTACAGCCATGTTTTTAGTTTATTATCACGGCCATGTTTGTAGTTTATTATCATGGCTCCACGTAGTCTTTATAATGAGCATGATTGTAACAAGCTTCAAACAGGATTTAAAGATGGTTTCTTTGGCGTTCGGGATTCTCACGGTGAAGGTCTGTCTGCTGCAGCCAAATGTACTCGCAGCATTGTTGCTTACTCTATTTGTGCTGTCTGCCTGCGGTAACCATGCAGTAACCATGTAGTAACCACGTAGTAACCACGTGGTGACCATGTATTAACTATGTGGTAACCGTGCAGTAACCGTGCAGTAATGTGGTAACCATGTGGTAACGATGTAGTAACCATGTAGGTACCATGTTGTAACCATAAAACCGTAAAGTTGATAGAACTTGATATAAGCAAAGATAATAATTCCATTCATGCACTTTAAACTAAGTCGTGTTGTTGATGCTCTTATTTCATGGCTCTTTGAAAAAGGAATCTGGTTTAATTTATTGGCGCTAAACAAATCTTCAAATCACCAAATGGTCAGCACTAGATCGTATACGGAATCGGGGCGGAAGCAGAAGTAAATATAACAAACTACCTATTCAGGCCTAAACTTAACCAGCCATTCCATAAAATAACCCCAACCCAGCCTTAACCCTAACCTTAACCATCTTACTCAGACGCCTAAACTTAACCAGGCACCACTTAAGGACTTTTTAGTCTAAAACTAATTCAAAAGTAGGATTGTTACTTCCGGTTTCGTCCCGATTCCGTTTATGATCTAGTGCTGACCATCACCAAATCACCAAATCCCCAAATCCCCAGTGCAGATTGACTAAAGGAACAGTCGCTGCAGATTATTCTATTCCATGATCGGCCTTTTACACAAACCGAACAACTCTAAATGTTCATCTTAAAAATGTGAGCTACGATGTTAGCTACGACAGTAACTGATATGTGTGTGTTAATTATCAAACTCCCAATGACGTCATTTTGACTGCTCCCTTTCAAAACAATGGAATTCTGAGGAATTCCCCGAAACATGTTTTTATTTTATTTTAATTTTTTTAAATGAAAGCAAGTCATTTATACGGTTTATGGTTAGGGTTCTTTACATTTACTCTCTTTTACCAAGTACTAAACCAGTTTGTTGAAATGCTAATGCTAATGCTAATTCTTAAGATAATGACTGAAATAAACTACTAGTGAAACTAGAAAATCACTAAGGGACAGTATGAAGCCCAAACCTGTACACACAAGTGTAAGCTTGTTTATTATGCACTCCTGAATCTAAAAAAGTGTTCAAACTAAACTATATTTCTAAACCTCGCTGATTGATCGTTCCCCGTTGTTTAAAGGATTTCTAACCCGCCGCTGTTGTTGTTCGGCCTAAACCTCCGTCTCCTTTTTTTCAACCCTTAAAAATGAGCTGCAGAAAACGCTGCAGAAAGAAAGAGTTAGAACCAGAGAACGGGGCTGAAGCAGAAGGAAAAGAGGAAGAAAAGAGCGGGAGGAGGGGCCGCGGGGCCAGAGGATATGGGGCCCCTCGTGCATATGTGCCGCTATGTATGTCTGCTCTGAGGGCCATTCTTATGTCTCCAAAACCCTAAGCTCAATACTGCACTGAGACACAGAAAGGTTTAATATGGACTGTGGTTCACGTTACACACTTATTTAAATGCTAAAGTTAGAAATTTTACTCTAGCTTTTTTATCATGCTAAAGCTCAAATTAGCATAAGCATAGAGTTATTGGTCTTTTATCTTGTGCTGTGTGCTCCTCAGTCCTACTTTTCTGTAACTGCTGATCATCATTATCTTGTAAGTATTTAGAGCAGTTGTTTTTCCTGGATACTTTTGCTGCAAAAAATACTGTAGTTGTTTGTATTTTGTTAGACGTGGAAAAGAGACCTGAAGTTGTGCGTTTGGCTCAATACACAAATGTTGTTATAAAAACCTCCTATGATCCACTAGCATGCTAGACTAGCATCCTAAATAGCATGCTAAACTATGAGAATAGAAAAGTAAGTGACTTCAGTCAAATGTGTCACAAATATATATTTTTAAATGATTTCAAAGCTCTAGGCCCAGAGTCACAAAATAGTTTAATACTATCTGAGTTTTTGCTCACTATGCTCACGTTTATTAAAATAGTCACACATGAACAAATATGTTTTTATTGTTCTGTGCTTTTGGGCTCGAGACAAACCTCTCTTCAGACGTGTCCATGAGCTCTGTGCCGTTTCTTCTGGTTCCTAGAAAGATTGTGAAATGTAATTTTAATTTGACTCAAGAATCGGGTAGTTTTAGAGTTATTGCATATTATGTATTTTGAGGAAAACATGGCTGTAGACCCAGGACCGAGGCTGTAGACCCAGGACCGAGGCTGTAGACCCAGGACCGAGGCTGTAGACACAGGACCGAGGCTGTAGACCCAGGATCGAGGCTGTAGACCCAGGACCGAGGCTGTAGACCCAGGACCGAGGCTGTAGACCCAGGACTGAGGCTGTAGACCCAGGACTGAGACTGTATGCGTGATCGTATGTGTGTCATAAATTAGCAAACACTAATCTAACTTTTAACACTCTGTAGTATCCGCCTCTCGTGTATCCAGACTCTAAACCAGAACTGGAGCTGGTCTAGAATCAGGTCTAGAACCAGCCAGGCCTCTGAGGAGAGTGGGAGGTTCCTCCAGTAAAAATGATTCACAGTTTAGACCTGACGCCAGCGCTGATGTGAAGCTTCTGCGGAGAGCGTTCAGACAAAACACCGTCACAATGAGGTCCTTAATACGACCGTTATGTCATTATTGATCATTGTAAAAGTGGTCACAGGATCTTAGAAGCTCGAGAAAAACTACTGAAGAGCCCAAAATGGCAGATTCGGGGTCAAATCCACAGCGTTGGATCCCTGATGCTCAGAACCCTGTCTCACCGTTTGCATTATACCATTATACAGATGATGTCCATTTACTCTAGTCCAGTCAAGCCTTCTGATCGCCACGATACAACTCAATTTGACACAAACATTTATGAAGAGATCCTCCACAGTCGGGAAATGTCAGTGTTGCATCACAAGTTACAGAGCAGGGAGCACACATCACAAGATACAGGAACAATAACTCTATACTAAAACAAAATGTAAAATCTCTGACTTAAAACACACTTCTGCCATGAAACTACTAAACCTAACTTCAAAAACAGGACATGCTGTTTGGATAAAATAAAATCTAATAAATGTCTGTCCACTTCTGCTGTGACATCACCTCCAGTCTTCACAGCAGGAGCTCATTTACTATTTGTTTCATAAACGGATACTCCAGGCCTTTACACAACTGCTTTACTGCTCATTAATATCGATTATCAGACTTTTTACTAATTATCTCTATCAGCCCTGAACAGTTTTTATTTCACTTTATCCATTATGCAGGTACTTTCTGCCCAGTCTGAAGAAGTAAAAGGCAGAAGCTGAAGCCTTTAGTAAAGAAAATTAAAGTCTGCTGAAGGTAGAGATCATAGATGTTGCCGCGGTAACGCCTGTTTTCTGATGAACTGGGACAGTTCAGATCCCACCTGTGAGAACAGTTTTCAGTCGCTGTTCCATGGAAGAAGACAAAGCTTTTTAACAATTTAATTTAATATCACTGGATCAATGAAACCTCTTGTTTCTGCTGTTTTTATGTGTTAGATCATTGGGTCAAACTCATTTTGGTCGAAGGCCGAATGTAAATAATACAATTTGGCCAAAAGTGATTTTCTTAGCGGCTCGTTTTTTTTTTAGCTTATCGTTGGCAACTGACAATATTTGTTTATGAAGGTTATTTATCAAAAGGATTCATTTAACATTGTTTAAGATATTTTTATCTGAATTTTCTGAACATATTCGAGTGACTTTGGATTGACTGTAGACGGAAAGGCCAGTGGGTACATCTCAACACTGTTTGTAATCACTTTATGGATTACACTTTTAGAATAGATTAAATTATATGATTGATTTCTTGAAAAAAAACATGCTTTAAATGAGGTACAACAGGCCAGGGTTTTGCTGACCATCATCGCTGCAAGTTTCAGGCCTTGCTCTGTTCTGCTCCTTTCACTATAAAACATAATTAACACATTTCACTTCAAGTCTTTTCACGTTTTCTGGTTTTGGTAAAGTTTGCTCTGACCTGAGAAGTTGTTCTGTATTTGTTACTTCATCCAGAGGCGAGAGAGAGTTTTTATTCTGTAATGTTTATTATTCTTTTGTCCATGTCATAAAATTAAACACATCATTGATTCTCCAACGGGACTAAGATATTTAGTCTTATTTAAAGAACTGTTGCTTTATTTCTCATTCCAAGGGAGACTTCTCTTTTAAAAACAAGATCATTTTACTTTGTCCCGTTGGAGAATCTAGTTTTTAGGCTCAGTCAGAATGTGCTCAGATTAAAAAACATTTTGCCAAATCACTTTTTGCAGTGTAAACATTGTCAACATTAAAAAACAGGAACAGAAGAGAAACACAAAATCTTGTGTGTCCTGTCTCCGTTTTTTTTTTTTTTTGCAAACACATTATAACAGTTTAATGCGGCAGAAATAGTTCATTTTTACAGCTGTCTGAGTGTGTGTGTGTGTGTGTCTGTCTGTGTGCGTGTGTGTGTGTGTCTATGTCTGTGTGTGTGCGTGGGTCTGTCTGAGTGTGTGTGTGTCTATGTCTGTGTGTGTGAGTCTGTCTGTGTGCGTGTGTGTGTGTCTATGTCTGTGTGTGTGAGTCTGTCTGTGTGTGTGCGTGGGTCTGTCTGAGTGTGTGTGTGTCTATGTCTGTGTGTGAGTCTGTCTGTGTGTGTGTGAGTCTGTCTGTGTGCGTGTGTGTGTGTCTATGTGTGTGAGTCTGTCTGTGTGCGTGTGTGTGTGTCTATGTCTGTGTGTGTGAGTCTGTCTGTCTGTGTGCGTGTGTGTGTCAGAAGTGTGTGATGAGTTAAAGTTAGATTCACTGCTTCTTGTGCCATTTGTTCTTTAGAGTCATATTTAATAGTGACTACAATTCAACGTAACACCACAAAATACTCACTGTAGCAGAATGGCAACAGGATTTGAAAAGCATGAAATGATTTTGAAAACATTTTCAGCACAAACAAATGTAGAAAATACAAACATGCCTTTTTAGTCATTTTAATCCTGCTAGAATGTTCCATTAATTCCAGTTCTAAAAAGATAATCCTGCCTCTTTATTATTTATAGCATTAATCACATAAGACACTGAGCCTTCATCCGTTTGTGTGGGACCTGCCCAAAACTACAGACTTCTTTAAATGTGGACAAGTTCATCTAAGTCCCAGGACAGAAAATAAGTTTGGGGCAGAATTATGGAATCCCTTAAAGTGATAGTCTGTAACTCTAAATTAATTACAAATGTTAGGAAATGTGCTAAATTGACCTCCTGGCCTTAAATGTTGATATAAAATAAGTCATTTTATTAATTCTAATATTACGGGCAAGTCCCGCCTTCCCTGCTCCTAGCTATAGTTCAGTCATGCCAAGAGCTGTCAATCATCGGCGCTGATGCTCGCAGCTGCGCGCATGCCCAGTTGTTTGTTTTCGCGGAGCCTCTATTAGGCTCTGGAACTACATGAAAACTGAACAAAGAATTCTGAACATCCGCGCTGAGGTACTTATGTATATACTGAACCTATATCCATAATCAGATCCTCTGCAGATGTGTCCTATAATGTGCAATTCATGATAATAGCACTTCCTGGTTTGCCGCGATCGCTTTTTGTGTGCATAAAAACATTATTTTTTTCATTAAAACGTTCACAAATACTTCTGAAAACCTCCGTGCATGTGTATTAATAATGTATATGTATAATGTGTTCTCTGATTAACATTTCAAAGTGTTACGGAAACGTAGGTGTAGACCAATCAGAAAGGAAGGGGGAGGAGCTTGCGTCGTTTTTTTTCAAATCAAGTACCTCTCTGTCTCTCTTTCTGACAAACTCCAGACAATCACTTTAAAGGTCCTACACATATATTTTATATAGGTTGATATATTGTATTTCTAAATTACCATTCAAATATTATGACTAATGACTAAAAAGTGAGTAGTAAAGCAGTGGTGTCTGTAGTGTCAAAAACAGAAGGCCATGGATTTACTCCAAAACAGTTTTCATACTAATATAAATGTGCAGAATATTATGCATTATATTAATGTATTGTGTTGTACCTTTGCTCCCAGCAGGACCTGTGTTTGAATCTATGTTTTTGTGGCTGTTTTGTTCAACTCTTTCCATAACTTTCCTTCTTTATATTTACCTTATTTAACGTGAGACTGTTTCTGGATGAACGGTGACAGCGGCCGTTAGGGACGTTTGTCCCATGAGCCTCTGGGGCAGAAGGCTCCGAGGTGGAGACTATAGTGTTCAGGACATTGCCCTTTGGACCTGAATTCTTTACATTTTTTCAACAGTAATGAGGACGGGGCAGGGGATTAAGGAACCTTTGCGTAAAGTGCTGCTCTGTGATTGGATACTTGTCTTTCCCTGTGGCGATCTGATTGGCTGTGTGAGGCAAGTTGTGCCTCAGCTTCCTGTCAGGCCTCTTCCTGGTTCGGCAATGTGTGTGTGTGTGTGTACGTGTGTGTGTGTGCATGTCTGTGTGTGCCTGTGTGTGTGTGTGTGCGTATGCGTGCGTGTGCGTGTCTGTGTGTGTGGGTGATTGTGTGTGTGCGTGTGTGTGTGTTTGACCCAGTTTTCAGGCCTTTAAGTTGCTCTCTCCTCAAATTAGATTGCAAATTATATCTCCCCTAACTGTTCCTTTAAAATGTATTTACATTTAACATTAGATTAACTGTATTCATATATTGTACATGCAAAAGAAACCACAACTAGAAAACTACAAAGATTCTTCTCAATTCTTGTCACTTTTCTTACTTAATGCAATTCAAAAAAAGTACTAAACAAAACTAGGAATGTGACAATCTTAAATTCTTTGGCTTCTGATCCAGTTGTTCATCTGCAATTCCCAATGATTTTATATTTATGTGAAATAATCCTAAATCATTACATTATTGGTACTAAACAAGAGAGATTTATACTTTCTTCTTTATTAAGCTAAATTGGGACCAATAAAGGATCTATAAATCTTATTATTCTTTCATAACTTTTAAAAAAGAAAATTTGATAATTTTATTTATTTGACGATTATTATCAGATGGATTTTATTCTGTTTTAGGTATTTTTCCACCCAAATATTTAAATTAGGTAAAATTGTGGTAAAGTAAATCTGACAGTAATAATGTTTTAACTGTCTCTAATGCTCAGTGGGTTCTTTTCTTCTTTGAAACTGCTTTGTCAAATACATTGAATCTTTGATCTCCTCGTGTGGTTAGCGTAGCCCTGTTAGCCGTAGCTTTAGCCGCATTAGCTGCTATCTATTCGTATCCGGCTTCGAAGTCACCAAATCATTTATCTCTAGCTGCTACAATCATCAATATCAGAAAACAGGATATTTCTAATGAAAACACTATTTAAAAATCAAGTATAAATGCAATAGAGACAGAGTAGAAACACTAGTGCTACCCTCGAGTCAAAAATAACCACAACAGATGAATGGAAAATACCTAAACTAGTTCCTAAAAGACTCAGGGCCTGTCAAGGAAGAAAATACCATCAACATTTTATTAGAATGACTTTTTGAATCACTGATGCAGGTACGTTTGACCCGAGGACAGCATCAGGGCTTTAGGATCAAATGCTTTTATATATGATAAAATCCATCCATCCATTTTCTTCCGCTTCATCCGTTGCTGGGTCACGGGGGCAGCAGTCTAAGCAGAACCTTTCCCCAGTGTTTCCCACAGGTTTGAAGGCAATGTGTGGTGGTCGTCGGCGGGGGGGGGGGGTCATGAATCCAGTGAAATTAGTCGCACACCTTTTTACAGTAAGTTACAGCAGATCAAAAGCAGATCAAAAGTGACATGTTTTGACAATTTTTAGGCTATTTTGGACCAAAATGGCTGCTTTAAATCAATATTTCTACAGTAAAAGTTTCTGGTCTTTGGTACAGTGGTAGAGGGCAATCATGAGGTCGTGAATCCAGTGAAATTAGTCGCACACCTTTTTACAGTAAAAAGTTACAGTAGATCAAAAGTGACATGTTTTGACTATTTTGGAGGTATTTTGGACCAAAATGGCTACTTTACCTCAATATTTCTCAATATTTCTACAGTAAAAGTTTCTGGTCTTTGGTACAGTGGCAGAGGGCAATAATAAGGTCATGAGTCAAGTGAAATTAGTCGCACACCTTATTCCAGTAAATAGTTACAATACTTGAAAATTGCACTAGCGGACCAAATTGTGTACTTTATATATGTAAACAATAGAGTGGCTATCCTCCTGAGGACTCACAATCTGCCGGAGGAATCGTAGGGGGCTGGTGCTATGTGTGCCGGGTGGCATCTCTATAAGGTTTTAATCACAAAAACGTGTCTCCCAGACCCCAGCGCGCTTTCTGTTCGATAAAAATGGGTGACTCCGAAAGGACGTTCCGCTGTTACCGTAAGTTCGTTCTCAACAAAACGCGCACCGTCTTTTCCCCGATGCGGGCCGCATGTTCATAGAGCTGAAAGATGCGGGCCACTTTACCGCGGTAAATTAATAGACACAGCTGCTTACAGCGATGATCGCTGATGGAGACGGAGACACGCGGTGTGCACGAAGGGGAGGGGCTGTGTGTGTGTAGGTCTCTGTATGTGGGAGAGACGCGTAGCTTGAGTGAGAGTTACGAAGGGCCGCCACATTTTAAACCCCCCTCCCCGCTGTCAAATTGACCGCTGCAGCGGCACTAGACGATGCATGTTTTAAATAGCGTAACAAAAAAAATATATATATAATAATACGAAACGCAATTTGTGGCGGGCGGTCTCTAATCTGTGGCGGTGCGCCACAGATTAGTCTATGTGTGGGAAACACTGTTTCCCTACCCACACACACTTCCTCCAGTTTAATATCATGAAATCTATTATTATTAATATTTTAGTTCACAAAGGAAAGAGTGTGCCCCATGTATTTTTCAGAGTAGAATATTTATCTCTTTGTAATGTCTTGGTTTGTGGCCATTTGGAAAAACATGATCTACTTTTCCAGCAGCTGTGATTTATCTCGGTGCACATTTTCAGATGTTTTCAGATGCTGTTTATTTATTTAGTTATTTATGGAGTTAAATCCTTAGTTCAAAGCAGCCTTCACCAGTACAGATGTCACTACAATAATGATCACGTTTCATTTATTCATGGATAACTTCAACATTGATCACGAACAAACTTTCTGTTCAACTTCTGTTCAATCTCGGTCCTGTTTTTTTTGGTTCAATGTCTGATAAAAGAATCTAACGACCAATCACAGATGGCAGAACCAGGAACTCTCTTTTGCACCTGCAGTGATTGTTTTTTATCACAGATTATAAGTAAATCAACTCAAGTGCAAGTATTTTTTTTATTAACAGTTAAAGACATTACAAAACAAAACAAAAACACAGACATCATGATATACAATTCAAACTACTTTGCTTACTGTTCCTGCAGCTACTTCCTGTTTTCTCTGATTGGTTGTTTTGCTGTCCAATCAGAATGGTCCAAAACTACTCTGTGTAAACCTCCAGACCCTCACTCTTCACAAAATGATGGTGATCATGTGTTTCTGATCCGGATCATTGTGGAAACACAGACTAAATAATATTCAAGTTTATTGTCATTACAGAGAACAGACAAAAATGAATGTTTGTGTATGTTTGTGTTGTATGGACTCTTTATGTGTCTGAATTAAAGATTAAATCAAAATAAATAAAGGAAGAACAGTGCAACAAAAGTCAGTTTAGCCTCAAACCAGTCGTGCAAAAGTATAGGACAATATTTACACAGATAAATACATGTAAGCGTATGTGTGAGACAAAGCTGCTATTGCCAGTATATATACTGTTTTATATACTGTTATATATACTGTTATATATACATTCATTACATGATGTTAAAGTGCAGGCTGAGAGTTCAGGAGTGTAGCCGTCTCTTCGTCTGCTCGTCCTGGCGAAGGGACTGTTACATTTCTCAAATTAAGTTTCAATACTGCAACTTCAGAATGTCACAGAACAATGTCACTTTACTTATATACTGCACTATTTAACTGTACAGTGTATAACTGCACTACTACATATATATTATGACTGGTATTGAAGCATTTTCAGCATCTACAGCTAGTTATGTTAGCTAAGAAGCATAGCTACTACTTATTTGTATATATTATGTGTGCTCCCTGTGTGCTCTTACTACTGTCCTGTCTGTGCGCTGCAACATCGAAATTTCCCCACTGTGGGACGAACAAAGGAACTCTTATCTTATCTTAATATTTAGTCTGAAACAAGCCTTTTTAGTCTGCAGTCTCTGAATGTATCATGTGCACAGAGCTCAAAACCAATCGCATCATTTCAAAACCATTTCTGCTGTTTCTGCAAATGAAACCTGAGGCTTCTGCTGCTTCGTGTCTGTAAACAAAACTTACTTCTTTCTGTCCCACTGGGAAATGTCAGTGTTGCATCATCAGTTACAGAACAGTAGGAACGAGGATCCCACAGCACAAGATAAAAGAACAATGACTCTATACTGAAATAAACTTAAATCTCTGACTTTACCATAATAAAGAAGTTAGTTTAAAATCTGTATATTCTAGTGCAGACAAAATAGTTGTATGTTAGCATGTTAGCATGTTAGCAGCATGAGGCTCTGAGACACAGTGACAGTGGATGGTCATGATTTCCCCTTTTTTCCTCTTATTCAGCTTATTTTAAACTGACATATGACAAGTAGCTGATCTTGGCTGATGTCTGCTCTGGCTTTGGGCTTGGTTTTATTGACACATTACAATGTTTTCATAGTTGGATTCTGATCAAAGTATTTAAATAGTTCCAGTTTGTTGGAGCCTCAGAGTTCTCACAGGATTTCTTCTCAGCTTTGGGCTCCCCTTAAAGACGAACCAAAGCCTTGTAAAACGAGGCCAAATGAATGTTACAGGAAACAAATCATTGTGTGAAGTAGACGTCGGACTTGAACATTGAATCTTGTTCATGTGTTTGGGCTCCGTGTTCAGACGTGTAGCTTGGTTGTGTTTCTAAAAGAGTCACATGTGACAGAGTGGTGCTGTGGTCGTGCGGCCGCAGTGCACACGTTTACACGGCGACATCATGAAGAAGCTGCAGAGAAAGCTGCAGGAAGCTACAGGCTGAGACTGGCCCCTCCCCCGTCCTTCCCTCTCTGGGCTCAGATGGGTGTGTGCAGCTGGGGGTGTGCCATATCACAGGCACCGCACGCCTCACGTGGTCCGCACCTCCCTGAGCCCGGCCACTTACGGAGAAAGCAGAAGGTACGCCTCCTGCCGGGGCGGGCCGAGCCACTGCCGTTATGTGGCAGGTCGGACAGAGATGAGTTTGGCCCAAACCGTTCTATTAAAGTGTGTGAAGTGTGTGGGGGTGGAATCCCCTATAGCTCAGTGTTTCAGAGCAACACATGATCCTTTTGTCCCTCACAGAAGAGGCTTGTTCATAATGAGACAGAGCTCTGTAAATAACTCTGTTTGGATCTCTTTATATTAGACTCATGCTTTAGTTTAGCTTCGTTTAACTATGGACACGCCTTTAACAGTCGAAGTGACGAGAGCTGTCTGTCATAACGACAGCTTTGGAAGCACTAGAAACAGAACATGCAGCTTCTGTCGCTGCTGATGTGAAAGTGGCTGTTTTCCACTGACTCCTTTTACTGCAGAATAATATTAAAGAACAGAAACAACGACTTATTTGTGATTCTCTACATTCGCACTGTTTCCTCTTAATCCAAAGAAACTGAATATTCAGCCTGTTCCTTTGAACTAATGTTCAAACATTAAGTCTCAATCATTTCCAGCTTATACTTTTGTCTCTGCTGCCGAGTAACTCTCCACAGTTAAAGAATAATTATAATTGTTATTACAACATTTTGATAATTGTCTCCAGCCTTAAAAGAGACAAAAGGATTATGAGAGAAAGAGATGGACAGTTTTCAGAACACTTGTGTAAATTGTTTCCTCAGTTTCATAAAGAAACTCTTTATTTGTTAATGTTTCATATTTTGAAACTTCCTTAATTATTCATTTCAAACACATAATCTTTATATTATAATATATATAATATATAACACACAGTTTTACACAGGTCCAGGATCATGGACTGAGGCCCGAGCATCAAAAGGAATGAAGTCAGAGTTGTTCATAAACAGAACATTATTTTTGCTGCGGTCGTTAAAATTCATTCATTTTTTTTATCAATAGTTTTTGTTGATGGTTTTTGACTTGTATATTATTATTTTCTCAAACTCTGATTTAATAGGTTGATATTTTAAAATATATTCTTAAATAATAATAAAAAAAATAAAACACAACACAAGAAATGCAGCCACATCAAATGTAGCTTTGACAAACAAACTATAGTCGTTACTCGTGTGTTTAACTTTAACTTTAAATCATCAGCAATGTTTCCTTTTCACGGCTTCCTCCAGAAACTGGTCTTTGTTCTAGAAAAATGTTGCACAATTTATGATGTCATATTTTATTGTTTGTTATTGTGATAAATTGTATCTTGTATAATTTTAGACACTTTGATCCTGAGCTCGAGATTAAAGTCAAAAACATAGATTAAAGTAATAATAAATTAAACATTTATTATTACTCACTTTTTTATTCTGCTGAACTTAGGGATGTTGTTTTATTTTACTACAGACTTATAGTTCATGTATCTGTGTGCTCCTCCTTCTGTAACGATGCAACACTGACATTTCCCTGTGAGACCAAAAGGATCTCTTCATCTTCCTCTTCATCTTTAAGTTAGAGTGAATGGTGTGATGAGACTGTATTGAAAGTGTAGAGAGTAAAGTCAGAGAGAGAGAGAAGGCCGACACAGAGCCCTCTGCTGTTCAGACGCTCTGAGGAGGCTGCGGAGGCTGCAGTCGGGCCCCTCTCCTCGCTGGCCTCTGATTGGCTGTCGCTGGCCCTGCCTCGCTCTTCAGCCAATCAACTCTCAGTGAGATGTGACATCATCCGCATGTGCACAAACATCAGTCACTGAGATCCTCCTTCTGTGGATCTCTGCTGAGCTAACTGTTCCACAGCACCTTATATACTATATATACTATACACACACACACACACACACACACACACGCGCTATCATACATGTATACACACACACTGTCATGCATGTATACACACACATACACGCACACACACACACTGAGATCCTCCTGCTGTGGATCTCTGCTGAGCGATCTGTTCCACAGCACCTTATACACTGTATATACTATTTATACTATAAACACACACTATCATACATGTATACAGACACACACACACACACTATCATACACACACACACTGAGATTCTCCTGCTGTGGATCTCTGCTGAGCCAAATGTTCCACAGCACCTTATACACTATACATACTATACACACACGCTATCATACATGTATACACACACACACACACTGTCATACATGTATACACACACACACACACACACTGAGATCCTCCTGCTGTGGATCTCTGCTGAGATAACTGTTCCACACACACTGTTATACATGTACACACATATACACAGTATATACACACACTGTTATAGATGTATACACACTATATACATGTATACACACACTATCACACAGACTGAGATCCTCCTGCTGTGGATCTCTGCTGAGCGATCTGTTCCACAGCACTTTATACACTATATATACTACACACACACACACACACTGTGTGTACACACACTAGATACACACACTGTTATACATGTACACACACTAGATACACACACTGTTATACATGTACACACACTAGATACATGTATACACACTATCACACACACACCACACTACACACGTGTGTGATGGAGAGTATTGTCTCTAACTCGAGTTCTGCTCAAAATTAAGAAACCTGTTTATTGTTCAGTGCTGTTAGAAAAAGCCAGATTTATTTTAGTTCCGGGTTTCCCACGGACCTGAGTGTGATGCTGCTGGCTTCTGTCTCTGCTTCAGGTCTTAGTGATTCTTCTGTGGAAACTTTATCCTGAACTTTAACTTTACGGTTCAGAAACAAACAGATGTGCTCAGGCTCCTGGTGTTTCCTGGTGTTTCCTGGTGTTTCCTGGTGTTTCCTGGAGACAGATGATGCAGATGTTGAAAGTAGCTCCTTACAGATGTTGCTAATGTTGCAGTCATTGAAGTCTTCTCTGCTCAGGCATTTCAATGGGAACAGTAAAGTAAAGGTGTGTTGGCTGTAGTGTGACATCACCCGTCTGAGCGGATACTGCTTTGGCTCAACACCACATTATTGTTATTACTGTTATTTCTGTAGGTGACATCACACTTTGTGGATGTGACTCAGACTTTTAACTTTCTAACGTCTTGATTCCATGATTCAGAAAAAATAAGTTTAGTCAGAGCCACACTTTTATCCAAACTGTTAAACTAAACAATGGTGTTTATAATAATATGAACATGGACTATTGAAGCAAAGAGATGGATTATTTATGTTTTTGTTCATAATTAAACCTGCACCAAGACTTTTCCTGCTGTTGTGTCTCTCTGCTGTTGTGTGTCTCTGCTGTTGTGTCTCTGCTGTTGTGTGTCTCTGCTGTTGTGTTTCAGTTTCAGTTTAGTTTATTTCAAAGGGGACAATGCAATTTAATAAAACACATGATTAAACATGAGTTAAAAAAGCCAGAATTAGCCACGGAGGCTATTTTTCACCTGTAGTCCCCTGGCCGTGATGTTAAAAGCCATTCTGCTGTGTTCGTTCGTGGTCCTGCTCGTCATGTGTCTGGCACCGAGCTGTTTAAGAAGCTTAGCCTTAACTCCTCGTTTGTCTCACATGAAGAAAAACACAAATGTTGGACCAGAATATTTTGGTTTGGTTTCTTCAGAGTCAGACCCTTGTCCCTGACCCCAGAGCTTCTATGTTACAGCCAATAATGTGTGTTTTACCTAAATGTACGGATGTTTATTCACATTTATACAATAACATTATGGACCAATGTCTCTGTGTGTTTTATCATTGCATCTCCTGTGTTTTAACTGATTCTCTGATCTGTGTTGGTGAATCGACAGCTTTGTCCTCTGAGAAAATTACTACTGTGATTTAAAGCTGAACAAAAATAGATTGAATTGATTTAAATAAGTATCTCTGTGCCTTATGGGCCTGTAGAATGTTGTCATGATCCACCCAAACCCTCAGTCATACAGAACCAGCAGAGTCCCCAGTCCGACTCTTTCCCACGTTTGTGAAATGAGGTTAGTGGCACAAATAAATAATGTATCATGGTTAAAACGTTTGATCAAATTAGTCCTAAAGCACTGCAGCTTTAGTCATGTGGCCAGACGTGCTAAACGCCCTTAGCTTTGCATCTAGAGGAAAACATGAGGTATTAACTAAAGAATATGGGGCTGTATTTTACTGTCTTGTCTGCTTTATTCTGCTGTATTTCTTTTTATATTTGACTGTGAAGCGCTTTGTAAACACTGTTTTTAAGTACTATACAAATACAGATTTATTATTATATTATTATCGGTCACTATTGCGTGCGCGGTCCAGTCTCTGCTTTAACACGTAAGTTACGCTCGTTTGCATTGATTCAGGAGGTTTTTAATGTGGAAAAGGAGCCGAAAGCTGAATCAGTCGTGACTCGCTGCAGTGTCAGAGATTTCAGACTCCTGGTGTCTCTGCCCAGTGCGCTCTCATGATGGTTGTATGTTCTGTAATGGCGCCTCCTCCTCTGCTCCTTGTGCTGCTGATTCCTCCTCGTCATGTGACCGCACATTCATTGTAGTAAATGGGCGTTGTCTGCTGGAGATGGCCGCTCTCTGGCTCCACATGTGAAGCTGAGAGCGAGGTCCAGGCCGAGGCTTGTGTAGGGCTCTTTTTACTGATGACGTGTCGTTGCAATAGTTATAGTCATAATAATGGTAATAGTTATAGTCATTTACAGTATAGGAAATAAGCTTGGTTTTCTATGGCTCTAAAGGCAGGGAATCCGGGCGGTACAATGTAACGTGTCCATATCATCGGCCCTTTTTGGACTCTCAAAAACGCTTTACATGTCATTATTCTTTCACTCCATACACGGTGGTCATGTAGCCACAGCTGCCCTGGCGTCGCGTATCTATAAAGAAATCTATTCTCGAGAAATGTAGGCTGGTGTGGAATCTGACCTGCACGTTTTGGACAAAGATGAAGGACACATAAGGATCAGATTCAATGAATGTAAAGCCACGGAGACCTCTGTTATATCTGTAATTATTATCTAAGAACCAAACGCCTTTGTTCTGACCCACGTTGCTACAGTATCTGTATCTTAAGCATCGGCGTCATTCATATCCAAGCGAATACGTCTCTGTTCTTATGCACATTGATACAAATCATATACAAAGCTTTGTCTGTTCCATCTGTAAGAACTGGGACATAAACTTCCATGTTAAAGTGAGATCGCTGCTGCCTCCGTCTCTTTCTGCGACATTGATGTGAAACTAGTCTCGATAAATGTATTTCTGGTGTCTACACTTTTAGTCCTGCAGTAGATTCGGTTATAAGCTTTTACAGGGCCCTCAGCAGTAATCCACGCCCTTAAAGCTGCACAAACGAAGGGGATATTGGTTTATTTTAATTTAAAGGAGGAAAAACTGGAGCTATGGCGCGTCTGCACCGAGAGCCCACTGCCGCTTCGGTCCTGAGCTCTTTCCCAGGTCCTAAACACGTGTCTCTGATCCCACACATATAGAAACAATACGTGATGGTGTAACGGTGGCACACAGTGGTTTGAGACCCATATGTGCTGCTCCATGTTGGGTGTAGTGGGAGAGGGGGAGGAGGAGGAGCGGACCATGTGGATCCACCAGTTGATTTGGTCTGTGCTACTTAGTTACTCGTGGATCACTGTTGTTTGAAGCCAACGTCAGACCGTGTGTTGAAAGCGTGTGAAATCTCCCTCAGTATTATTAAAACCTCTGATCTGACGCGCACGGACGGCCATGGGGATGACGGTGCGCATGTACGGGCTGCAAACCAAACCTCTCCCGCTCTTTGTGAAATACGTGATGTTTTGTAGTTGTGTGATCTTTGCAGTCTCTGTTTCGTGTGTTGAACTTGGGGTGTTACATAATAGCAGTGAGAGAAACAGCCCAGTGAAGCAGACCCGGGACTGGCTCTCAAAATGGAGCCTCGCTGGTGCAAAATGGAGGCCTGTGCAGGAGCCGAGGCGGGGTCAGACCATGGACCCGCGGCTGCACTTTGACCTGCTCCGTGCGCCCTCTCTGCGTCCTCTCTGCACCCGTCACAGCCGCACTGCTAAAAATGTGACTTTAAAAGAGGACCAGGGCTCTGCTGGTGCATGCTGCTGGTGCGTGCTGCTGGTGTCGCACGGCCTCGTATTAAAACTGGGGCGCCTCACTATGAAACCACAGCCAATGAACCATGTGTCGTATGATTCAGACCAGTGTTGACTGACCTGCGTGGTTTGGACTTGGGTCAAACATCAAGAATATTCAAGGAATCAGTTTCAAAAAGTTTAAGGCCTTGTAGACCTCAGTAATATCTGTAATGTTGCTAAATATTATTATCTAAGAACGGAACGTCTTTGTTCTGACCCACTTTGTCCCCATCAGCGTCATTAATATGAACGAGTGACGTTAATAGACATTGTTGCAGAGCAGTAACTTTGCAGCAGAGAGGCTGAAAAGGTGTCAGCTGAAGATAATGCTTGTTTTTCCCTTTTTTAAAATGAATGTATACAGAAGGATTTACAAAAGCAACCGTGGAAACATTAAGATCCTTGAAACTGCAAAAACTGATGAAAATAAGTTTCTCAAATTTGGGAAAATGTGTCTTAATCTGAGAATAGAAATGTCTCTCTTGAAATGAGGAAATAAAGCAACAGCTCTATGGCATAAAACTAAACGTCTTTGTCCCAATGGAGAATCTGGTCAGACTGTACAAAAGAGACTAGAAATCTGTAACGTTTATCTTATCACTGAGATTAAGATAAAAACTACTCCATTCAAGCAATTGTCACCTCATATTTAATTATTTTTTGTAGTTTATTCATCCAGAATGATGATATCTGAAGTATATTGTCTCTGTTCTAACACACGTCAATACATTTCACATAAAAAGCTTCCTCTTCTTTTGTTCTGTCTGAAAGAAATGAAATAAATCAGAAATAAGCGTCCAGGTTCCAGGTGCGACGGCTGCTGCCTTCGTCTCTTCTCTCTCTGGTCCCGGCCCCAGTTTGTTTCCTGCTCTTCACATGTGTTAGTTTGGCCTCTGTCTCAGTTCTATCAGTGGAAAAGAGAGACCCAGGCTTCAGCCAATCAGCTCTCAGCGTTTGAAACATGAAAAGGCTATCGGAAACGAACACAATGTATTTATGACACACAAAAGAAGTCAGGTACTGCAGCTTTAACCTATTTGTGCTTTGTTTGCATTAATTACCCACCTCAGATTTAAGATTTAGAGTCCTGCTGTGGGGAAATGTCAGTGTTGCATCGTTTCAGAAGAGTAGAATGAGGAACACACAGCACAAGAGAAATGAACAATAACTATAAACTAAAATACAAAAACAAATCTTCAGCTTTAGCATAAGGACAAAGTAGGTACTTGCTCTTTATTATTATTATTACAGACACGAGGTCCAGATAAAAAAGATCAAAAATAAAATATAAATGTACATATTTACAGCAGAACTGTTGCAGTGATTCTGATTCATTATCATCACATTCTGACATTGATTCAGTCGACAAATACATCTGTACAAGTTTCTTCAGACGGCACCAAAAGTCAGAATCCGAGAGGAGTGTGTGGCACTCTCCCACCGAGGGAAGGATTATTAGGCCGTCATTCCACGCCACATTTAGCTTCCGTTTGCTCGATTGTCTATAGTTTGACCACAAATGTATACAACGTAGTCTCTTTTTAACTGCATCTGTGCACGTACCAAACCTGTGCACGTGTCTATTGGCCTGTGCATCATCTCACTTTATTATGCTAAAGCTAGAGATTTTCTTTAATTTTAGTTTTGAGTTATTGTTCATTAATCTTGTGCTGTGTGCTCCTCATACTGCTGTTCTGTAACTGCTGAGGCAACACTGACATTTCTCTGCTGTGGGACCAGTAAAGAATCTTCATCTTCATCTTCAACTCCAGCTCCACATGTTCATTCCATACTGAGCCATGTGCAGAAGTGAACCCGGCTCAGTAAAGCTGCAGGGCCCACTGGCCTCGTCCACTTCTACTTCCTCTGGTCTATTTAAAGCCCTCGTCCCGAGTTACACACGTTCTACAGTCTGTGGAGGAAACCCTGGAGTGGGGAGGAAGATGGAGAGCGGGAGGTGGAGAGAGGGAGAGAGAGAGGAAGATGGAGAGCGGAGGAGAGAGAGAGAGAGAGAGAGAGGAGGATGGAGAGTTGAGGAGAGAGAGCAGGAGACAGAGAGTGAGGATGGAGAGGTGTCGGGTCTCGGCCCATGTGTCCGGCTTCTCTCTGAGCTCTGCTGTATTACTGTATTTGAAATTGTGCATTGATAAAGACTTCTGTGAATGCACCAAAATTAGCCACAAATGGTATTTTTATCTGCAGTCCCTGGACAAAGTCTCCCTAACGATAGTGACAGTAAAAAGCCATACAATAATAAAAGGCAGAAAAACACAGAATACAGAGGAGAGCAAGAAACACACATCACACAATAACAACACAGCTCACATACAACAAGAGATATTTTTCATTTATTTAATCTTTATTGAACCAGGAAAGTCCCATTGAGATTAAGAACCTCTTTATCAAGGGAGTCCTGGACAAAAGTTACACTCCCTTCCGTCATCACCGTGTGTGGTAAAGCACTTTGGGTGACCTTGGTCGGTAAAATGCACTATATAAATAAACATTACTTACTCACTTACTTACACACAATTACAGATTATAAAACCAGATATTCCCAAAGCCATGAGAAAAGAAGAAACCGACACCAGCAGCGGTCCCGAAAGGCAAAGACCTAGATCCTCTTCATTCTTATTCATTGTGATGTAGCTTGATCAGTTGTAACGACATGAGACTTGAGCAGAGCTGATGATGGAGGTTTGAACCATTTTAGATTTCAGGTTTAGTCAAATAAGATCAGATAAACCTTTACTCATCAGGCGTCAGTGGAAACTTCAATGTCGTTGTTACACATTTGAATAAAAGGAGAAAGGGACTCGGGTTCTGCACACATCAAACAGGATCTGCTGTTTAAGATCATAGATAATACAGTCATAAGATAATAACTTATCTCTGGAGCTCCGTTATACACTGTAGTCTGCAGCATCAGGAGGTTTTTACAGCTGTCAATCAATCTAATCTGTCTTTGTAGAGCACATTTGAAACAGCAGAGTCAAACCCAAGTGCTGCACAGACAAGAAACAGAACAGAAACAATAAAAACACACACACATACAGGCTCTATACACAGAAAAAAACTTGTCTCTTTCCACCTAGTATTAAAAGCCACAGAGAAAAAGTGCGTCTTAAGCACGGATTTAATTATGTTTCTATTGTTCTTTAGCAGCAGAGAATAAACAATAGAGTCATCAGACGAACGGATGATGTAGAACGTGTCATTACAGCAGAACAAAAGGAGAGAGAGTAAAGTAGCTGGTGTTGTGTTGCTGTTACTTGCTTCTGACCATTGGCAATAAAATATTAATTTGTGATTTCATGCTAGCTAGATTGCTCCTATGAAATATTAAGCTGCTGCACTCCGCTGCTCATGCTTCTTCTGGATCTCGTCACATGTGAAGCCAGACTTAGATACGGGTCTGCGGCTTCGGCTCAGACACACTCACGTTCGTCCAGTTCTTTACTTTTGGTTCATATCAAGTCACACACAAGGACACTTTACAATACGACAAAACACCACACACTAAACGTCTACATTTACTTCTGCTTACAATGTGAAACTAACACATGACTCTTTACATAATCTGAGAAGTTTATGTAAATGTTACATACGGAATACAATTGAGAAATAAAAGTATTCTAAGAACCCAGAATACAGTCCCTGCTTGTTTTTATGTAACAGAATAATATACAAAATACATTCTAGGTCCTGTTCAGTATTCTACAAACACTGTTTACATTGAGCCTTTATACGATGTTGATGATCGACCGACAGCTGTAAAACCCTAATAATACACCTAGGAAAGGTTAGGGTTATGTTAGCACAGGGACTCTGAGGAGCACAGGGACTGGCCTTGTGCTATTTTGTGATTATTTATGATTAGTTATGATCATTTCTTGTGTGATTGTCTATTGTTTAGTTCAGCACTTTTCAGCACTTGTGTATGAACTGTGCTATACAGTTAAACTTGCTGATTGCAGCTTGCTGGTGGCAACATCTGAAACGAGGCCCTGAGGAACGTTCCTCAGGTTTTAAAGAGTGGCCTTTGTTAATGTGTGGAGCCTGCTCTCGTGGTGCTGAGGTCTCTCTCTTTGTCTCTGAGGTCTCTCTCTCTCTGAGGTCTCTCTCTCTCTGAGGTCTCTCTCTCTCTGAGGTCTCTCTCTCTGAGGTCTCTCTCTCTGAGGTCTCTCTCTCTCTGAGGTCTCTCTTCGTTTGTCATTGAGGTCTCTCTCCGTTACTGAGGTCTCTCTCAGTTTCTCTCTCTGTCTCTGTTCACTGAGATCTCTCTCTCTCTGTTTTTCATTGAGGTCTCTCTCTCTGAGGTCTCTCTCTGAGGTCTCTCTCTGAGGTCTCTCTCTGAGGTCTCTGAGACTCTCCCAGATGTACCCTGACCTGATCTGTCCCTGATCCTCATGTGGCAGTTTTTCTAAATAATTTCTTCCGTTAAGATCTTACACATTTCACAATAAGAAAAAAGAACAAACTTTTATGGCTAAATGACACCTGACCGAAAGGGGTTTAAAGTAGGGCTGTCAAACGATTAATTTTTTTAATCGAGTTAATTACAGCTTAAAAATTAATTAATCGTAATTAATCACATTTAAAACTTTTGGCAAAATTATGCCATATTTTTCTGTAAATTGTTGTTTGAATGGAAAGATAAATGACATCATAGTGAACATACGTACTGTATTTGTTTGTTATAACAATAAATCCATATAAAATGGAATTAACATTATTATTGTCTTTCTATTTAGACTCAGACCAAAACCATTGTTTGTTACAGATGAGGGACATTTCAAAATAGTCTGAAGCAGAATGTCATAAAAACTGTTTGATTTGCTCACACCATTACTTTTTTTTGGCACAACGAACATGAACTGATGGTCGAAAGGAAAATTAGGTACCTCGGCTTTAATTTAGCGAGTGCGCTTCGGGAGAAGACACGAAGGAGACTGAGGCTCCGCAGTCCAGCTTCAGCGCTGTACATATTGTGTGCATCGGTTACGCAAAGACACGTACGCACACTAGAGAATAGTTCTGTGCGTGGTCTTGGATATGATCCCATTACGCAGCGCCGCTCGCCGTGATCACAGTCGCTGGAGGACCTGCTGTCCAGAGCGCTGTGGCGGCTGCAGCTCATCATGCAGAGTTCATACAGGAAACAACAAGTGCCCCGCGGTCACGCGTGTATTCTTTCAAAACTTGAATTCCCAGAGGGCCTACCTGCTCTGTCCCCATCTTACACACGCGCATGTGTCCGCGGCATTCTGAGTGTTATTATGGGACGCATGGGCATGCGTCAAATGCGTTAATTTTTTTAACGCGATTAATGAAAAAAATTAATTAACGTGCGTTAACGCAATAATTTTGACAGCCCTAGTTTAAAGATAAACTTTATTGATCTCCCAGTGAGACATTTACATCACTGCCAAAAGTCATGCAGTGAGGTAAATGTTCTGAAGTAAAAAATGCTGAAATTTGGCAAAATGTGTCTTAATCTGACACTTTCTGCCTAAAACTAGATTCTCCAGTGGGACAAAGCAAAAAGTCTCTAAGTTCTCTTCCCACAGAACTTCATCTTCTACAATCAGTTATTAAACATATTCATGTTCTATTCTTCTCCATAATGTTTATAGTTTTTGTGCCTCTGTGAGATTTCCTAACACTTTGAAGCAACTTTTGTTAAAGTTAAACTCATCATTCTACCAATGTGCAGAAGCCTGTACTTTTCCACTACTTGTTTTGACTATCTCTGCTGGCACTGTGGCAGCTGCTGATTGGAGGTCTCTGTTTCTCGTGTTGTTCGTGCTGTCTCTACCATTGACAATAAAACATGTCTTCTGTCTGAATTAAAGACACGATCCCAGACATTGGCTGATTCTCTTCACCTCATTAGTTCTGGAGCCTTAAGTTGTATTTTTCGACGGTTCCATCGACTCCTCTGACGGAGAGACACTTGTTCTTTAGTTGTCAAAGTTGGTTGAAGTGACAGAAAAGCCACCTCCGGGTGGCCCCTCCTCAGTTGCAGGACCTGCGGAGCCGCATGTTGGTTCTGCGGAGCCACATGTTGGTTCTGCGGAGCCGCATGTTGGTTCTGCGGAGCCGCATGCATTGGGCAGTCGTTCTCTGCTGTAAATGGTTCTGAGTGAAGTGAGCTGGAGCCTCCTGCTGTGAGGTGGAAGTGCTTCTCTCCTGCTGAGAACTGCTTATTACTGTCACACACACAACTCTGCATAAAGATCTGATTATAAATGTAGATCATGTGGAGTTAGAGTTTCCTTTGTAAATCAGTGTCGTGTTTGGAGGAGGATTATTTACACACACAAATCTATAAAATATGAGGTATTAACAGCTTGAAGCAGTGGTTTTTATCTTAATCTGACACATTCTGATTTAAAACCAGATTCTCCAACGAGACCAAGACAATTTGTTTTATTTCCAGAACTGTTTCTTTATTTCCTCATTCCAACGGAGACATTTCTGTATCTTTTTGAAACAAGATCATTTTGCTTTGTCCTGTTAAGGCTCAGTCAGAATGTGTCAGATTAAGAACCATTTTGTCAAATTTGAGAAATGTTTCGCTCGTTTTTCATCACTTTTTTTTTTTTTTAAACTCTTAAAGAGGCTTGAAATTGGCCTCGGTGATTAAATAGTGATAACATTTCACTTCTAAGTAGCTTTAAGATCATCAACAATCAATAACTGTCTCAGAGTGACTGTAGGAGCAGACAGAGACGGGTATGAGATGGACCAGCAACAGTCTCTGTGATGTTGTTGTTTAGATCTCACCGTATGTTCCTATGGTCTGTCTGTCCTTTGTCTGTTCTTTGTCTGTTCTTTGTCTGTTCTTTGTCTGTTCTTTGTCTGTGTCTGACGAATAAGAGAGGATTCACCTCAAGGCACTGTCCATAATAAATACATCTGAAATAATTCAGTGTTCCAAGTGTGGGGAAAGGTTTTGCAGAGTGTCCTTTGCTCTTGTGCTGCTGTGGCTCCAGTAGTTATTTGTCTTCTGTGGTTTATCTGCACATTTCTGTGGTGGCACTTTGCTCCCACGGCTCCTCAGTCTGGGTTAAAGTGCTTTAACCCATGACCTCGCCCTCTAAAGCCTTTTCTTATAGCACTACTCTCCTCATTCACTTTTACCTCTTTCATTATAAACTTGGTTCTATATAATACAAAAAATACCAAATGTGTTTGGTTTTGTGTTGGAACCTTCTTAACGTGTTTCGGCTGAAGATGGTTCATAGATCTGCAACTTAACAGAGTCTAACTTTAGTCTTTACACATTTGAACTCAACAAGACAAAACAAACCTCTTTGAATCAGCGTGAAGTCTATTTTATTGTATTTCAGCTCATTTTCATCCGTTAACTGCCTGACTCTGTTCATAAAGATGGACGTGGGCTGTAATGATAAATCACGAAACAATTTTTTTCATAACCTTTTGTGACAATAAATGAATTATAACTGGTCCTTACACAGACTCTGAATGTAAAATATTGGTTACAGTCGTATTGTGAGATTTCATAACACTTTGAAGCAACTTTTGTTAAGGTTAAACTCATCATTCTATCAATGTGCAGAAGCCAGTACTTTTCCCTTGTTTTGTCTATCTGAAGGCCAAGCTACATGGCACTGTGGCAGCTGCTGATTGGGGGTCTCCATGCCTCCGCTCTGTATAATACACTTGCATTCTCTTGTATCTGTGATTGTGTGCTTTGTTCGTGCTGTCTCTACCATCGACAATAAAACATGTCTTCTGTCTGAATTTAAGACGCGATCCCAGACTTTGTCATCCTCTTCAGGTGGTGGAAGGATGCGGGCCTTGTCTGTAACATCTAGAGAACAGAAGACTTTTTTTTTTTTTACACAAAAAGTGTTTTTTTTTAAGCCAAAACTGAGAAACCTCAAGAGAATGCATCTGGACCAGCACACTTGGACAATCTGCACAGCCCCTGAGTCCACTCAAGCTGTGAGCTGCTGAGACATGGACAACACCATCGTCCTCTTTTGCATGGACACCATTTGGAAAAATTGGATTACACAATTTGGACATAATTTGGAACAATTGGATTTCTGAATTTGGACATAATTTGGACTGAATTGAATTGCTAAATCTGGACACTGAAGCTGAAACGTGTGATTGAAAGACACGTCACAGAAGAATTCATGGCTCGACACAAATGCAGCCTGAAGAAAACTAAAACGGAGAAGTGGGAGAGACTGTTTTCAAAGCAATATCTGGAACCACCATCGACTGATGAAGTTTGGTATTTTACTGAAGATTGTTGACAAGTTTTATGAAAGATCTGAACATGTTTTATGAGTTTTTGAAGTATTCCGAGTTCTGAGTTTTTTGAAGTACAGAGTGAAGTACCGAGTTTATGAGTTTTTGAAGTATTGAGTTATGATGTTATGTTGCTGTTTATTGATCCTGATGGTCACACGGGAATGTGTGACCAGAAGGGGGAATGTGAGATTTCATAACACTTTGAAGCAACTTTTGTTAAGGTTAAACTCATCATTCTATCAATGTGCAGAAGCCAGTACTTTTCCCTTGTTTTGTCTATCTGAAGGCCAAGCTACATGGCACTGTGGCAGCTGCTGATTGGGGGTCTCCATGCCTCCGCTCTGTATAATACACTTGCATTCTCTTGTATCTGTGATTGTGTGCTTTGTTCGTGCTGTCTCTACCATCGACAATAAAACATGTCTTCTGTCTGAATTTAAGACGCGATCCCAGACTTTGTCATCCTCTTCAGTATTCTTCCTGCTGTTCTTAACCCTCACAGAGTCCAGTCCTGACACAGACTGACAGATCCCAGTGGCTCATCCATAAAACATATATACAGTATTTACATAATATACATATATTTACACAGTATATTTATCAGCCCTATGTCACTGCTTTCTTCCACATCATAGATTCATATTCTGGGCAGATGATAAAAAGATCAACAGTATCTAAACAGTAATAAAGTCGTGTATTGTTTGAACGCTAAGAACATTATTCTTTAGTTTCTTCCAAATGTTATGTTTGATATGGACTGATGTTTATGCGTTTGAGTAATTTATTCTAATACAATCATTAGTGTAGGCTATAATAATGTGTAATATGGAAGCACTTGTGTCACTGTCCCTGTATCCCAGAGCCTCATGCTAACAAGCTAACATACAACTCTATATTTATGCTCTAGTCTAGAATGTACAGGATTTATACTTGTTTATTTTTTATTATGCTGAAGTTAGACATTTATACTTGTCGAGAAATGAAGACAGGGGCAGTGGCTGTTGCACCTGTACCACGGTTTAAGAACGGAGACGTCACCACTGAGATATTAATGATTAAGATATAAATATTCAGTTATTCAGATAATAATATTTAGCAGTAATACAGCTATAACAGAGGTCCATAGTATAACATATGGATAAGATTACACACTTGCTTCTTTATTATGCTAAAATTACTACATATAGAGATTTTATATTTTTCCTACTGTTCTGTAACTGGTGATGCAACACTGACATTTCCTCACCGTGGGACGAGTAAAACATCTTCATCTTATTCTAATATCTTGTGGTAACTTAAACATTGTCTTCTCCTCTCCATCCTTTGACCTTGTGGACACTTGATAACCATAACTGTTGTGTCAAACCATCCATCTTGTTGCCTATGCAGTCATTCCTGGCCTGTTGCCATGGTTTCAGCCAATGGGGGAGGCCTCCAGGCGTCAACCCGCGGGTCAGGCCAGTTCAGCGGCGGTTTGGGGGTTGGGGGTTGGGGCAATACCGGCGTTAGCAGCACTGTGGGCCCAGGACGAGCTGACAAGGAGGGAGTTAGCATCGCTCCTCGTTCCATTAGCATTGCTCCCATGGATCTATAGTAATTTATGGATAAGGTCGTACTAGCTTATAGCTGAAGCACCCACGGGCTCGGGGGCTTCCCGTGGTACTGCAGACTAAGACTAAGATTGTGTGGGCTACACAGAAATGTTCCCCATAGAACTCAATATAAACAAAAACAGCACGACCTCAGCTGACAGAGAACCTGACAGAGAACCTGACAGAGAACCTGACAGAGAACCTGACAGAGATCCTGACAGAGAACCTGACAGAGAACCTGACAGAGAACCTGACAGAGAACCTGACAGAGAACCTGACTGAGAAGTTTTCCATAAATCCACTTTAGTGAAACAAACTCTGCTGTTTTCCTCCTGCTCTGATTGGTCCATTATTGGCCCTGGTTCCATTAGCATTGGTCCTGGTTCCAATAGCATTGGCCCTGGTTCCATTAGCATTGGTCCTGGTTCCAGCCTGAGCGATAGATGTGGATTCAGCACAGGCAGAATGAATCCTGCTCTTTTTATTTATTATTTGTTATTTAACCGTTTTTAAACTTTAATTATCCAGGAAAGTCCCATTGAGTCCTGGACGAAGCAGCACCAGTTACACACAGTTACACACATGTTATATAAACAGTTACATAATGAGGACGTCTCAGTCTGGACTTAAATGCATTCAACAAAAAAAGGTTCCACTCTTTTTGACCATAAGCAGCTGAGGAACAGAAGTGCCATCCATCCATCCATTTTCTTCCGCTTTATCCGTTGCCGGGTCGCGGGGGCAGCAGTCTAAGCAGAGACGCCCAGACTTCCCTATCCACACACACTTCCTCCAGCTCGTCCGGGGGGACCCCAAGGCGTTCCCAGGCCAGCTGAGAGACATAGTCCCTCCAGCGTGTCCTAGGTCTTCCGCGGGGCCTCCTCCCGGTGGGACGTGCCCGGAACACCTCCCCAGGGAGGCGTCCAGGAGGCATCCGGAACAGATGCCCGAGCCACCTCAACTGGTTCCTCTCGACGTGGAGAAGCAGCGGCTCTACTCCGAGCTCCTCCCGTGTGACTGAGCTCCTCACCCTATCTCTAAGGGAGCGCCCAGCCACTCTGCGGAGGAAGCTCATTTCGACCGCTTGTATCCGCGATCTCGTTCTTTCGGTCATTACCCAAAGCTCATGACCATAGGTGAGGGAGGGAACGAAGACTGACCGGTAAATCGAGAGCTTTGCCTTTCGGCTCAGCTCCCTCTTTACCACAACGGTCCGATACAGCGACCGCATCACTGCGCACGCTGCACCGATCCGCCTGTCAATCTCACGCTCCATTCTTCCCTCACTCGTGAACAAGACCCCGAGATACTTGAACTCCTCCACTTGAGGAAGGACCTCTCCACCCACCTGAAGAGGGCAGGGCACCTTTTTCCGGTCGAGCACCATGGCCTCAGATTTGGAGGTGCTGATTCTCATCCCAGCCGCTTCACACTCGGCTGCAAACCGTCCCAGTGAATGCTGCAGGTCCTGGTTCGTTGGAGCCAACAGGACAACATCGTCCGCAAACAGCAGAGATGAAATCCTGTGGTCCCCGAACCGGACCCCCTCCGACCCCTGGCTGCGCCTAGATATTCTGTCCATAAATACAGTGAACAGAACCGGTGACAAAGGGCAGCCCTGTCGGAGGCCAACATTCACCGGGAACAGGTCTGACTTACTGCCGGCAATGCGAACACAGCTCTGGCTCCGGTCATACAGGGACCGCATGGCCCTCAGCAGAGCACCCCCGACCCCGTACTCCCGGAGAACCCCCCAAAGGACACCCCGGGGAACACAGTTGAACGCCTTCTCCAAATCCACAAAGCACATGTGGACAGGTTGGGCGAACTCCCATGAACCCTCGAGTATCCGATGGAGAGTATAGAGCTGGTCCAGTGTTCCGCGACCGGGACAAAAACCACACTGCTCCTCCTGGATCCGAGATTCGACCATCGGCCGTAGCCTCCTCTCCAGTACCTTGGAGTAGACCTTACCGGGGAGGCTGAGGAGTGTGATCCCACGATAATTGGAACACACCCTCCGGTCCCCCTTCTTATAGAGAGGGACCACCACCCCGGTCTGCCACTCCATTGGCACCGCCCCCGATCGCCACGCGATGTTGCAGAGACGTGTCAGCCAAGACAGTCCTACAACATCCAGAGACTTTAGATAATCAGGGCGGATCTCATCCACACCCGGAGCCTTGCCACCATGGAGGCTACCAACCACCTTGGTGACCTCAGCCAGGGAGATGGATGTATCCGCCCCAGCATCCTCAGCCTCTGCCTCTGAGACAGAGGACGTGACGGGGGGATTGAGGAGAACCTCAAAGTATTCCTTCCACCGCCCGACATTATCCCCCGTCGAGGTCAGCAGCTCTCCACCTGCACCGTACATGGTGTTGGCAAAGAACTGCTTCCCCCTCCTGAGGCGCCGGACGGTTTGCCAGAATTTCTTTGAGGCCAACCGATAGTCATGCTCCATGGACTCTCCGAACTCCTCCCAGTCCCGGGTTTTTGCCTCTGCAACAGCCCGGGCCGCGGCACGCTTGGCCTGCCGGTACTGGACAGCTGCCTCAGGAGTCCCCCGAACCATCATGGCTCAATAGGACTCCTTCTTCAGCCTGACAGCTTCCCTTACTGCCGGTGTCCACCACCGGGTTCGGGGGTTGCCGCCGGGACCAGCACCAGAGACCTTGCGACTACAGCTACGGGCCGCCGCATCTGCGATTGAGGCAGAGAACATGGTCCACTCGGACTCCATGTCCCCCTCCTCCACCGGGACCTGGGAGAAACTCTCCCGGAGGTGTGAGTTGAAAGTCCGTCTGACAGGGGGCTCAGCGAGACGTTCCCAGCAGACCCTCACTATACGCTTGGGTCTGCCAGGTCTGACCGGCTTCTTCCCCTGCCAGCGGATCCAACTCACGACCAGGTGATGATCGGTTGACAGCTCCGCCCCTCTCTTTACCCGAGTGTCCGAGACACGCGGTCGAAGGTCAGATGATACGACAACAAAGTCGATCATCGACCTCCGGCCTAGGGTGTCCTGGTGCCACGTGCACTGGTGGACACCCTTGTGCTCGAACATGGTGTTCGTGATGGACAAACTGTGACTGGCACAGAAGTCCAACAACTGAACACTGCTCGGGTTCAGATCAGGGGGGCCGCTCTTCCCGATCACCCCTCTCCAAGTGTCACTGGCGTTTCCTACATGGGCGTTGAAGTCCCCCAGGAGAATAACGGAGTCCCCGGGCGGTGCACCGTCCAATACCCCTCCCAAGGACTCCAAGAAGGCCGGGTACTCTGCACTGCTGTTAGGCCCGTAGGCCGTCACAACAATGAGAGACTTGTCCCCCACCCGGAGGCAGAGGGACGCGACCCTCTCATTCACCGGGGAGAACTCCAACACGTGGCGGCTGAGATGGGGGGCAATGAGAATGGCCACCCCAGCTCGCCGCCTCTCCCCGCGGGAAACACCAGAAAAGTGGAGCGTCCAACCCCTCTCAAGGAGTTGGGTTCCAGAGCCCAAGCTGTGTGTGGAGGTGAGGCCGACTATCTCTAGTCGGTATCGCTCAACCTCCCCCACAAGCTCGGGCTCCTTCCCCCCCAGTGAGGTGACGTTCCACGTCCCGAGAGCCAGCTGTTGTGTGTGCGGACTGGGTCGTCGAGGTCTCCGCCTTCGACTGCTGCCCAGTCCTCTCTGCACCATGCCACCACGGACCCCTCTGCAGGTGGTGGGCCCACAGGAGGGACTGCCCACGTCGTCCATTCGGGCTGAGCCCGGCCGGGCCCCGTGGGCTAAGGCCCGGCCACCAGGCGCTCGCCTACGAGCCCCGACCCCAGGCCTGGCTCCAGGGTGGGGCCCCGGCTGCGCCATGCCGGGCGACGTCACTGGTTTCGTATGAGTGCTGTCCATGGTGTCTTCTGGACTGCTCTTTGTCTGACTCGTCACCCGAGACCTGTCTGCCATGGGAGGCCCTACCAGGGGCATGAAGCCCCAGACAGCATAGCTCCCAGGATCATCCGAGTACTCAAACTCCCCCACCACGTTAAGGTGGCAGTCCAGGGGGGAGCAGGGGGGAACAGAAGTGTTTTATCCAAAAGGAACAGAGAGAAACGTTGTGAGAGGAGGGCGCCAGGTATGAAGCCTGTGGACATGGAGCAGAGACACAGTGGGAGCGGCGGCTGTAGGGGGTGGGGGCTGTAGGGGTGGGGGCTCCAGGGGGTGGTCTAACATTTCCATTGCGGACCTCAGAATGCAACATGTAGCGAGAGGTTGGCGAGATCAAAGGTCTCTGTTTGGGCAGCGACAAAGAGAGGTCGAGGGTCGCTGTAAGAATAGAATAACTACAACTTTAATGATGTGTCATTTTGGACTAAAGTTTGAGATAAAGATGAAGAGATCCTCGATTCTCACAGCGGGGAAATGTCAGTGTTGCATCGTTACAGAGCAGTAGAATGAGGAGCACACAGCACACGATAAATGAACAATAACTCTGCTATAATAGAATAAACTAAATTAGCTTTAGCATAACAAAGAAGCAGGGATGAGAGGTCAGATACAGATACACAGGAAATAATCTATTTATGCACAAGTCTTCCTTTGAATTTAAATTATGCATAAATTAAAAACATTTAAAAGTAAATTTATAACTTTACTATGAATGTAAATGTTAAAAAACCCAACGGAGAGTGTTTGAAAGGCCTTTTGTTTGTGACTCCAGCTCCAGTCAGCACATGTTTGAACAGAACTAGATTCATAATTAGGTGAAAACATTTGTTTATTATTAAAGATTCATTGGTTCTTCAACTCTAAGATCCTAACTCTAAGATCCTTCAATTCCTCTAAACACATACACTGCAAAAAGTCATGAAAAACAAGTCAGAAATGGATCAAAAATGATAAAACGGAGTGATCTCTGAATGGGACAAAAACAAAAGGATCGTGTTTCACAAAGACACAGAAATGTCTCGCTTGGAATGAGGAAATAAAACATGAGACTAAACTAAATCTATGAAGAAGGTTCTGGGTTCGCCTCCAGCACCTCGGCCTCTTCTGACTTTCTCTAAATATCGAACCTCAGGACGTGGATGAAACTAGAACTTTTTTTAATAATATTATTTAAAGGACTGAGAACAATCATCACAATTACCACAATGCTCGACAAATGTCACTTTGTTTCATTTATTAGTTTATCTTTTTAAGTCTAATCACAGAAAGAAATGATCCAGGTTCAAACAGTTCAGCTCGGCTCGGCCTACATCTGAAGGATTGTGCCTCCACTCTCTCTAATATACTGAGATATTTATGAACTGTGCTACATAAAAAAACTGTCCGCAGGAGCACGGCCTCCACTGAGGTTCTGTCCAAATACAGAAACTAACAATGCAGAAAGTTGTGTGTTTTGTTGCACACAATCAGATAAACATTATTCATCTCACATTAGAGAAATGCACTGGTCACATTTGGCAGAAATAGGCTCAGGATGTGCCAAAGACTTTAGTGTAAGATAACTTATGTGCAGTTAAAGTAAAATTACACTGCAAAAAATTATCAAATATGAGGAAAAAATTGTTTGAATCAAGTTTATTTTTTTAAATCTTAAAACAAGATTCCCAACAGGACTGAAACAATTAGTCTTATTTAAAGATCTGTTGCGTTATATCCTCATTCCAAAGGAGACTTTTCTGTGTCTTTTTAAATCAGGATTATTTTGGTCTCGTTGGAGAATCTGGTTTTAACGCTCAGTCAGAATGTGTCAGACACATTTTGCCAAATTTGAGTAATTTTTGTCTTATTTCTTTTATCACTTTTTACAGTGAGACTTTAGCAGTGGGAGTTTACATTCTTAGTGCAGGTCATTAAAGTGACTTATTGTACAGTCTGACAGCGGTGAAGGCCCAAAGGCAATGACAACTTCACTGGTGTTTATGGAAACGACGGTCAATTTAATGATTGTAAATATCTTAAGTTTATGTTTGTGTTTAATTTATTAAGTACAATTTTGTGTTACATTAAAATGATGCTTCAGATTTAGCAGCAGCTTCTTTCCAACTGTCGTCCTGAAAACAGTCATATAACTTACATAATAACAAATAGTTCAATGCAAGAGCAATTTTCTAAAATACAGTAGTTTATGTTTAAGTTCTGACTGTGAATTTAATAGAATCAGTTGAAATTCAGAAAAAGAAACATAGGTCAAAAAAGTGGGCAGAAAACATAAGCTTTACTTCTACCCTTTGCCTTGTCTATTGTGTAAATATATATGTTTTTATTAATTATGTGTTGTGCAAAGCTTAAGGTAAAGCATTTGAAGTAATAATTGTTTTTTGAAACTCTGTCAAACCCAAACAAACATCTGAACAAACTGAACCTTTTCTGTTTTTTTTCTGTGGAGCAAAGTTTGAGTGAAATCCTCTGTTTCCTCAGGACCAGGAAGCTGCAGATCCGGAACATTCCTCCTCAGCTGCGGTGGGAGGTCAGTCTATTGGATTATGTTCACTTCATCTGGGTCAATGATGATCAGCAGATATTTCAACAGTCACATAAGACACGGCAACAAGATCTAGACTCATCCACGGCACAAGGACGTGGAACAGGGGGAATGATCTCTCACCTTTTCCTTTCTATATCTCTATCTGTCTATCTGTCTATATCTATCTATCTATCTATCTATCTCTATCTATCTGTCTATCTATCTCACTATTTCTCTGTCTATCTATCTATATCTATCTCACTATTTCTCTGTCTATCTATATCTCTATCTGTCTATCTATCTATCTCTCTATTTAAACAGCTGTAGATACAAACAGTCACTTAATTAATATTTACCATTGCTGAAAAAGAGATAGATTGTATAGATTCAATGATTTAACTGAATAATAATCCAGACTCAGTGCTAAAGCTGCTTCTGTGAACCCTGAACAGTGATATAAACTCTGCTCAGTGTCGAGGCCCTCAGCCAGAGATCCTCCATTTCATGTTTGAAACTGAGGCCTTTACAGTTTAGAGTTTATTTATTAAGGACAATGTACAGTTACATTAAAAAGATGCTGCACCAGATTTAGCACCAGCTTCTGTCGCCCTGACAACACAATCATAAACTTATATATTTAAATTTAGTTGTTAGTGCCGTGCCTTCACTTTGTGCAATACTCGACATTTGCACAATTAGGAAACTGTCCTTATCCTGAAATCCCAAAGAAATGATCAATAATAATTAATCAAAGACAAAATATAAAGTTGTGTTTGATTCTAATTGTTTCCAGTTGTTAAAAGATGTTTGTAATGATAAATGTAGGAGAGTGTGGCACATTCAGGCCTCGGGGAGAACAGCAGAACAGAGAAGCACAGAGCCTGGTCCAAGGCCTGGGTCTAGGCCTGGGTCTTGGCCTGGTTCTGGGCCTGAGTCTGGTGCAGGACCTGGGTCTACGCCTGGTCCTGGGCCTGAGCCTGGTCCAGGGCCTGGTTCTCGGCCTGGTCCTGGGCCTTGTGATGGGCACGATGCCAAGTCCGCGGTCTCTCTCTTCTCCACATGGGGGCGACGTGTCACCTCCGCAGCTACAGCTGGAATAGTCTGAATCAAATCTGGAAACTTCTTTATCGGACAGTTCCATTTCACTGAAGCCGACACTAACGTCCGTTCACCTCCGTATTTATCTGATCGTGTTTTAACTTCTTTAATTATAAACAAACTGTGGCCTGTCAGATCAAGGAAGGTCAACTTTGAAGAAAGCATTAAAATCATTAACGAACAAATAAAAGTCACTGCTTCAGTGTAACAGAACAATTCAGAATTGAACTTTGATCTTTGGTTTCTTTCTTTTCCAAACAAGAATCATAACAATCTCTTTGTTCATGAACAAAAATAAACATGAATGTGATATAAACGTTTTAATTGGGAAATAGACACTAATGTTTTTATACTAATGTTTATATACTAATGTTTATATACTAATGTTTATATACTAATGTTTATATTCTAATGTTTATATACTAATGTTTATGTACTAATGTTTATGTACTAATGTTTATACTAATGTTTATATACTAATGTTTATACTAATGTTTATATACTAATATTTATATACTAATGTTTTTATACTAATGTTTATATACTAATGTTTATATACTAATGTTTATATACTAATGTTTTATACTAATGTTTATATACTAATGTTTTTATACTAATGTTTTTATACTAATGTTTATATACTAATGTTTATATACTAATGTTTTATACTAATGTTTATATACTAATGTTTTTATACTAATGTTTATATACTAATATTTATATACTAGGGCTGTCCAAAATAGCGCGTTATTAACGCGTTAACGCAAATCAATATTAACGCCGTCATTTTTTTTATCGCGCAATTTACTTTTTATTGCAGACAAACACATAGAAACAAAGAAAAGGACTAGTTCAGATACATTGTAGACAGAGATTACAAACAATATGTAGTTGGAGATACAGGGGGCCAAAGAAGAAACCCAGAAGGGCACATAGGAGGGGGGGGGGGGGGGGGGGGGGGACATGAAGTGGGAGATGGGGGGAGGGGTTAATAAAAAAGGCAATACAAGCAAACAGTATACAGTCATAGATATACCGAAGGTAAACAGAGAAACAGCATAGAGTATTTACATGAACAAATTTACAAAATATTTACAGATTGTTTATCATCATCATAATGACACCATGATGTTTCTATACAGTCTATGGTCTATACCCACACATACACACACACACCCACACACACACATTGAAGGGGCTTTTTGTTACCAATTATTTATTTTGTCATCCATTTATTGATGATTTTGCATCAAATGTTAGTGTGTAATATAACACTACACATTGTTTTCAATAAAAAAAGCAATTGCACACAGCACGCAAATGTGTGACTAATTTGCGATTAATCGCGAGTTAACTATGAAATTCATGCGATTAATCGCGATTAAATATTTTAATCGTTGGACAGCACTATTATATACTAATGTTTTTATACTAATGTTTATATACTAATGTTTTTATACTAATGTTTATATACTAATGTTTTTATACTAATGTTTTTATACTAATTTTTATATACTAATGTTTACATACTAATGTTTTTACACTAATGTTTATATACTAATGTTTACATACTAATGTTTATATACTAATGTTTATATACTAAAGTTATATACTATAATAATGTCAGTGTGTCTTTGCTGCAGGTTCTGGACGGACTCTTGGCTCAGTGTGGGACTGTGGAAAACTGTGAACAAGGTAAAACATGTTCTTTTTCATTCATTTATTTCAGGCAGTGGCAGCGAAAAGTACAAGTTATTTACACAAATACAAATATACAAAAACAGTCATATGTGCAAAAGGTTAAAGATAAAGTGAAAGTGCAGCATTAAACATAACTAAATCTGCCTGAAAGAGAAGAAGAAGAACTGATTTAGGCTATATCCACACGAAGACAAAACGCTTATAATTTCAGAAACTTTTTCTGTAAACACGGAGTTAGCTCAGTAAATGTGTGCGTCCATATGAATGTAGTCAATACGCCTGAAAACGCTGTGAAACTATGCCAGACCTGTTGGTGGCGCTGTGACGCAATGACGGGATCAAGCCCAAACTTCCGTGGGCATGCGAGGAATTTTGTAAACAGACAACATGGCGAGTGGGCGAGCTGGTACTACATTAGTATGAACGGACGATGAGGTTGAACTGTTGCTTCGGGTCACACTGGATTACAAAACCAACAAGCTACATTGTTGTTGTCATTATTTTCTGAGTGCGGCACATGCGTGCTTTAACAAGAGGCGGGGCGATGACGCAAGCGTCTCAGATACATTGCGGAGAGGCAGTAACCACGGAGCGGCATATACGGAGTTTTGAAATCTTTCCACTCTGGGACCTGGTTTCAAAAATGTTCGTTTACACCCCCCCAAAACGCCGGCCTCGTATGGACGATACACTGGATTGATAAAGTATTTTTGCGTTTAGGCCTGAGCTTGACTTTGTGTGGACAGGGCCTTAGTCTCAGTTCCACAACCGGCTTCACTGCTGCTTTACTGTATAGGAGGTGTATTGTTTACACCCGTGTGCGCATGCGCCCCTCGCTGGGTGGCAAGAAGACAGAGCGGCGCATACTGGAGCATGGATGGGACGACTACTTTTAAAAGACTCAGCGGGCGAATAGCACGGTATATAAGCACTTTAGGGAAAGAAGATCAGAGGAGATATAAAGACAAGCAAAAAATAAGTATATGAGACCGAACTGAACAAATCCAAAACCCAGATGACACCTGGGATGACGAGAAGAAACATTGGTCAGACTCTGTCTTGGCACCGATCTGCTGGGACTGGGACTCGGAGACATTTATTCCTACTTCATAGAAAACCCAGGACACTTCACTCAACAGGGGTCTTCACCGCGGTAAAGTGGCCTGGCATTTTGCCACACATTTAAAGCGGGTTGCACCTTTTTGCTGTTACTTACGGTAAAGGTGGAACAGGAAGCCGTGGGGATGAGCAACCAAAATGCAATGTTTAAAATTATTCATCATTCATGAATGAATGAATGAACAAGTCCGCTGTGAAAGTAGTTGCAAAACTTACATTTGTTTATGAATTTTTATCCCCTCATCCCCCCGGCTTCCCGTTCTACGTTTACCGTAGGTAACAGCATCAAAGGGCAATCACTTTACCATGGCCATTTTTCGCTGTTCTTTTCCGAAAGAATTAGAAAAAAACGTAATCTGTCCCCAGCGAGGCGTACTACTGACCACACAACAGGAACAGACTATTTGATTTAGTAAAACCTCTCTCCAAGCGTCTAAAAATAGCTAACTCTGTAGCATCCATGTAGCTTTCTGTGCTGTTTTACCACACAGTCACGTGACCGACGCAGAAAAACTATAAACAACGACGTCACTCCAAGATCCTCCTACACAAGGACTAACAACGTCATAGTTATTACAATACAATACAATACAATACAATTTATTCTTGTATAGCCCTAGGTCACAACAGAAGTCATCTCAGAGGACTTAACAAAACCATTGAAATCACCAACACAGGTCATCTGTTATTATCATTGATGATAATATTATCATTGTCCCTGCAGGATTTCATATTGTGTAGGAGGTTGTGTAGGAGGTTGTTTAGACGGTTGTGTAGAAGGTTTTGTAGACGGTTGGTGTACTCGTGTCTGAAACAGGCTTCATGAAGAGTTTGTGGATTCTCTGACTATGTTTAAATCCAGATTAAAAACTGTTTTGTTCATCTGTGTTTTATATTTGTATCTTTCTTTTTAATGAACTCTGATTATGATTTTAATCCTTGTGTGACTGTCTCTATCTCTTTAGTTCAGCACCTTGCCTTGTGTATGAACTGTGCTATACTAATAACCTTGCCTGACCTGTGACATGTGTCCGCAGTGAACACGGACAGTGAGACCGCTGTGGTTAACGTCACGTACGCCTCGCGGGACCACGCACGACAGTAAGTCCAGCTCCAGCTTCAGGCCGTTCAGTGAGGAGCTCAGAGGCAGAGCGAGGGCGTCATCTAGTGGAGACATAACGCAACTGACTGGTTTATGGTTTAAAATGTGCTGCTTCTATCCGAGATCAATGTGTCAAAGTTATTATGAATTTTTGATTTTATGAAAAAAATGTTTATGAATGTTTTATTTGGAGCCATGGCAAACAAGAACAAAGGATAACAACAACAAAAACAACAACAAAATGAGCAGACATGATAATATACAAATATACAGTATGTTTGTTTTATTTACACAAATCTAGCTCAAAAAGAGGTGAGAAGAAATTAAGACTTTTAAACTTCACTCCCTATTTATTATTCTAAATACATTATGTGAGATATTTGAAGAAAAATATTGACTTTGTTGTATTCTTATGTCAACTATTTTAGGGGTGTCCAAACTATTTTCTGAACCAACATTAATCTAATCTAATCTAATCTAATTGCAGCCTGTGACCGAGAGGGGCTCCTGCTGAGGGTCTCCTGCTGAAGGGCCCAAATGACCAAAACTAAGCCCTGTTTCCACCAGCCCTATTTCTACTCTCCCCTGATTTACGGTTTTTCCACTGACCCTGTAGAGCACAGTAGAGCAGAGTAGGGCTGGTGGAAACAAGGCTTTAGTACTAAACTGCAAATGTGAAAAACAGTCTAAAATACAACACAGAAGTTACATACATTTTTACAAAGCTGTGATTCAGTGAAATGCAACCATCGAACAAAGAACATATGAAGAGTTAATTTGCAAAAACAGATTTTTCCATTTTAAAAATGTGTCCAAAAGTTGTATTTCTCGAGCTCCAATCTTAAAAATGTTTTGTGTGTTTATACTTAATAATACAGTAAATGTGGTTTGGGGTCTGCTGGGTGGTCGACGGATCATGGGCATGAGACTGTTTGTAACAAGAATGTAAAGCACTTTGTGTTGCATTTATTTGTATGAGAAGCACTTTATAAAATAAATTTGATTGATTGATAGATCTGTATTTTCTAAAAACTACTTGGTACGGAGCAAATAGAAATACTTTAAAATATATTTCTAATGGCAGAAGGCATAAGGCCCTCCCTCTGCCTCCTGCAGCAGATCCAATCAGACTCATAACTCTGTGACTTTGTGTGATCAGAGCCATCCAGAAGCTAAACGGATACCAGTTTGAGAACAACGCTCTGCACGTGTCCTACATCCCTGACGAGACCTGTGAGGTGGACGGACAGAGAGGCCCAGACAACGGCCGCAGACCGGGGTACGGTCCCAGAGGAGGACCTCGCAGTGGCTCTCCCTCACACGCCGCAGGGAAGCCCCATCCTGACTTCCCCCTCAGGCTCCTGGTGCCCACGCAGTATGTGGGGGCCATCATCGGCAAAGAGGGGGCCACCATCCGCAACATCACCAAACAGACGCAGAGCAAGTGAGCTCCACACACTGCAGCAGAGGAACCTTTATCATCACACACTGCAGCAGAGGAACCTTTATCATCACACACTGTAACAGAGATGATGTCACAGAGTTTACAGATCATGTCACAGAGTTTACACAGTTTGCAGATGATGTCAAAGTTTACAGTTTACAAATGACGTCACAGAGTTTACAGATGACGTCACAGTTTACAGATGACGTCACATAGTTTACAGATGACGTCACATAGTTTACAGATGACGTCACAGAGTTTACAGATGACGTCACAGAGTTTACAGATGACGTCACAGTTTACAGATGACGTCACAGAGTTTACAGATGACGTCAGAGTTTACAGATGACGTCACAGAGCTTACAGATGACGTCACAGAGTTTACAGATGGCGTCACAGAGTTTACAGATGATGTCACAGAGTTTACAGATGACATCACAGAGTTTACAGATGGCGTCACAGAGTTTACACATGGCGTCACAGAGTTTACAGATGGCGTCACAGAGTTTACAGATGGCGTCACAGAGTTTACAGATGGCGTCACAGAGTTTACAGATGGCGTCACAGAGTTTACAGATGGCGTCACAGAGTTTACAGATGGCGTCACAGAGTTTACGGATGACGTCACAGAGTTTACAGATGACGTCACAGTTTACAGATGACGTCAGAGTTTACAGATGACGTCACACAGTTTACAGATGACGTCACAGAGTTTACAGATAACGTCACAGAGCTTACAGATGACGTCACAGAGTTTACAGATGGCGTCACAGAGTTTACAGATGGCGTCACAGAGTTTACAGATGATGTCACAGAGTTTACAGATGACGTCACAGAGTTTTCAGATGACGTCACAGAGTTTACAGATGACGTCACAGAGTTTACAGATGACGTCACAGTTTACAGATGACGTCACAGTTTACAGATGACGTCACAGTTTACAGATGACGTCACACAGTTTATAGATGACGTCACAGAGTTTACAGATGGCGTCACAGAGTTTACAGATGACGTCAGAGTTTATAGATGACGTCAGAGTTTATAGATGACGTCACACAGTTTACAGATGACGTCACAGAGTTTACAGATGACGTCACAGAGCTTACAGATGACGTCACAGAGTTTACAGATGGCGTCACAGAGTTTACAGATGGCGTCAGAGTTTACAGATGATGTCACAGAGTTTACAGATGGCGTCACAGAGTTTACAGATGATGTCACAGAGTTTACAGATGACGTCACAGTTTACAGATGACGTCACAGTTTACAGATGACGTCACAGAGTTTATAGATGACGTCACACAGTTTACAGATGACGTCACAGAGTTTACAGATGATGTCAGAGTTTACAGATGACGTCACAGTTTACAGATGACGTCACAGTTTACAGATGACGTCACAGAGTTTATAGATGACGTCACACAGTTTACAGATGACGTCACAGAGTTTACAGATGGCGTCACAGAGTTTACAGATGACGTCAGAGTTTATAGATGACGTCACAGTTTACAGATGACGTCAGAGTTTATAGATGACGTCAGAGTTTAAAAATGACGTCACAGAGTTTACAGATGACGTCACAGTTTACAGATGACGTCAGAGTTTAAAAATGACGTCACAGAGTTTACAGATGACGTCACAGTTTACAGATGACGTCACAGAGTTTACAGATGACGTCAGAGTTTACAGATGGCGTCACAGAGTTTATAGATGACGTCACAGTTTACAGATGACGTCAGAGTTTATAGATGACGTCAGAGTTTAAAAATGACGTCACAGAGTTTACAGATGACGTCACAGTTTACAGATGACGTCACAGAGTTTACAGATGACGTCAGAGTTTACAGATGGCGTCACAGAGTTTATAGATGACGTCACAGTTTACAGATGACGTTACAGAGTTTACAGATGACGTCACAGAGTTTACAGATGACGTCACAGAGTTTACAGATGACGCCACAGTTTACAGATGACGCCACAGAGTTTACAGATGACGTCACAGAGTTTATAGATGACGTCACAGTTTACAGATGACGTTACAGAGTTTACAGATGACGTCACAGAGTTTACAGATGGCGTCACAGAGTTTACAGATGACGTCACAGTCTGATAAGAGCCTGTGTCTGTGCTTCAGGATCGACGTCCATCGTAAAGAGAATGCGGGGGCCGCAGAGAAGCCCATCAGTATCCACTCCACCCCCGAGGGCTGCTCCTCCGCCTGCTGCATGATCCTGGAAATCATGCACCAGGAGGCCAAGGACACCAAGACGTAAGTGTGTGCGCGAGTGTGTATGAGCCCTCTGTTTGTGTGTGTGTGTGTGTGTATGTACTGTATGTGTGTGAGCCCTGTGTGTGTCCCTGTGTGTACCTTTGTGTGTACCTGTGTGTGACTGTGTGTGTCTCTGCAGTCCTGACTTGTGTGTGTCTCTGTGTGACTGTGTGTGTTTCTGAGCCCAGTGTGTACCTGTGTGTGACTGTGTATGTCTCTTTGTGACTTATGTGTGTCTCTTCAGTGCTGACTGTGTGTGTGAACCTGTGGGTTTCTCCTCAGTGCTGACTTGTGTGTATCTCTGTGTGACTTGTGTGTTTCTCTGCAGTGCTGATGAGGTGCCACTGAAGATTTTGGCTCATAACAACTTTGTGGGACGGCTCATCGGAAAAGAGGGACGGAACCTGAAGAAGGTGGAACAGGACACAGACACGAAGATCACCATCTCCTCGTAAGACACACTCGCACACGCACACACACACACACAGGGCTCTCCTTGAAAGACTGCTACTAATGCACCACATGTGTATTCATATACAGCCTCATATAACACTAAATAAAGGTCGCTCTCTGGTCTCTCCCTGTTCTTTCCCTGGTCTCTCTCTGTTCTCTCTCTGTTCTCTCTCCGGTCTCTCTCTGGCCTCTCTCCGGTCTCTCTCTCTGGCCTCTCTCCGGTCTCTCTCCGGTCTCTCTCTAGCCTCTCTCTGGCCTCTCTCTGGTCTCTCTCTGGTCTCTCTCTGGTCTCTCTCTGTTCTCTCTCTGCTCTCTCTCTGGCCTCTCTCCGGTCTCTCGTTGGTCTCTCTCTGGTCTCTCTCTCTGGCCTCTCTCTGGTCTCTCTCCGGTCTCTCTCCGGTCTCTCTCCGGTCTCTCTCCGGTCTCTCTCTGGCCTCTCTCTGGTCTCTCTCTGTTCTCTCTCTGGCCTCTCTCCGGTCTCTCTCTGGTCTCTCTCTGGCCTCTCTCTGGTCTCTTGTTGGTCTCTCTCTGGTCTCTCTCTGGTCTCTCTCTGGTCTCTCCCTGTTCTTTCTCTGGTCTCTCTCTAGTCTCTCTTTGGTCTCTCGCTGGTCTCTCTCTGGTCTCTCTCTGGTCTCTCTCTGGTCTCTCTCTGGTCTCTCTCTGTTCTCTCTCTGGCCTCTCTCCGGTCTCTCTCTGGTCTCTCTCTGGCCTCTCTCTGGCCTCTCTCCGGTCTCTCGTTGGTCTCTCTCTGGTCTCTCTCTGGTCTCTCTCTCTGGTGTCTCTCTCTGGTGTCTCTCTCTGGTCTCTCCCTGTTCTTTCTCTGGTCTCTCTCTAGTCTCTCTTTGGTCTCTCGCTGGTCTCTCTCTGGTCTCTCTCTGGTCTCTCTCTGTTCTCTCTCTGGTCTCTCTCTGGTCTCTCTCTGTTCTCTCTCTGGCCTCTCTCCGGTCTCTCTCCGGTCTCTCTCTGGTCTCTCTCTGGTCTCTCTCTGGCCTCTCTCCGGTCTCTCTCTGGTCTCTCTCTGGCCTCTCTCCGGTCTCTCGTTGGTCTCTCTCTGGTCTCTCTCTGGTGTCTCTCTCTGGTGTCTCTCTCTGGTCTCTCCCTGTTCTTTCTCTGGTCTCTCTCTAGTCTCTCTTTGGTCTCTCGCTGGTCTCTCTCTGGTCTCTCTCTGGTCTCTCTCTGTTCTCTCTCTGGTCTCTCTCTGGTCTCTCTCTGTTCTCTCTGGCCTCTCTCCGGTCTCTCTCTGGTCTCTCTCTGGTCTCTCTCTGGCCTCTCTCCGGTCTCTCGCTGGTCTCTCTCTGATCTCTCTCTGGCCTCTCTCCGGTCTCTCGCTGGTCTCTCTCTGGTCTCTCTCTGGTCTCTCTCTGGTCTCTCGCTGGTCTCTCTCTGATCTCTCTCTGGTCTCTCTCTGGACTCACTCTGGACTCACTCTGGACTCTCTCTGGACTCTCTCTGGCCTCTCTCTGGTCTCTCTCTGGCCTCTCTCCGGTCTCTCGCTGGTCTCTCTCTGGACTCACTCTGGACTCACTCTGGTCTCTCTCTGGTCTCTTCAATATATTATATTTGTGTGTTTTCTGTAAAGTCACTGCTTCTCTCTCATCTGTGAATTGATTATTCGCAGCTTACAAGACTTAACTGTGTACAACCCAGAGAGGACCATCACCGTCACCGGGAGTCAGGCCAACATCTGCAGAGCTGAGGAGGAGATCTCCAAGAAGCTCCGGGAGGCCTATGAGAACGACGTGGCTGCTATGAACGTGAGGCACACACACAACACACACACACACTCATAAAAACATACACACACGCACACACTCATAAATACACACACACACACACACACAGACTAACTACATCTCCCTTGGGGGACATATGTGGGTCCATACACAACCACCAGAGGGCGATGTAGAGTCCCACAGTGGGGGGCACACACACACACACAGAAAAAAAACTATAAAATTTACTTTTTGGGACATTGGAGATTTTGTAAGAGAAATACTTTTCTGAGCTTGGGGAATTGGGGAAGATAATTTTTGTCCCCAATTTGTCCTAAGTAAACTCAAACACACACACACACATACACTTTCTCTCTGACACATGTGTGTGTCCACAGCAACAGACCCACCTGATCCCTGGCCTGAACCTTGGCGCTCTGGGCCTGTTCCCTTCCTCCTGTGGCCTTCCTCCTCCTCCTCCAGGAAACTCCTGTGGAGGCGGCTCTCTCTATGGCTACGGGGTAAGTCTGCAGCCATCTCATCACACATGGCAAGTTTATTGGTATAGCACAGTTCATTAACACAGTACATTAAAAAGAGTCTATACAATCCTTCAGTTGTTGGAGAAACAGAACAGTTTTAAACTGGATTTAAACATTCAGAGAAGAAGTCTGTCTCACATTTAGTCCTGACTCTGGGACCAGCAGGAGGCCAGTCCCTGTGCTCCTCAGAGTCCCAGCAGGAGACCAGTCCCTGTGCTCCTCCGAGTCCCAGCAGGAAGCCAGTCCCTGTGCTCCTCAGAGTCCCAGCAGGAGGCCGGTCCCTGTGCTCCTCAGAGTCCCAGCAGGAGGCCAGTCCCTGTGCTCCTCAGAGTGTGACTCTAACATGTCTCTGCAGGCTCCAGAGCAGGAGACCGTGTTCGTGTTCATCCCGGCTCAGGCCGTTGGAGCCATCATTGGAAAGAAAGGACAACACATCAAAGAGCTGAGCCGTTTCGCTGGAGCCTCCATCAAGGTCTGTTTCCACTTTTTACACAAACTTTAGTTCATCTCAAAGTGACTGAGCATCTTTCTGTCCCACAGATTGCTCCGGCCGAGACCTCGGACTCTAAAGTCAGACAGGTCATAGTGACCGGGCCCCCTGAGGCCCAGTTCAAGGTACGTGTGCTCTGGGTCCTGTGGGCCTGTGTCTGGGCTCTCCAGGTTCTCAGGGTTCTCAGGGTTCTCCAGGTTCTCAGGGTTCTCCAGGTTCTCAGGGTTCTCTAGGTTCTCAGGGCTCTCCAGGTTCTCAGGGCTCTCAGGGCTCTCCAGGTTCTCAGGGCTTTCCAGTGTCTTCAGGTTCTCAGAGTTCTCCTGGTTTTCTCTTGCCAAATACTGATGACAAAAATCTAGTCTGCTGTAATTTCTGGACTAGAAAAGGCTACTTATTTCTAGTTCTTTGATCCCTGCGGCGTATATAGCGATGCAGCTAATGTGTGTGTTTTTATTCTGGAGTTGTCAGAGCAGAGAGTTTGTGGACTTAATATTTTGAGTCCTGGAAGCTAACGGTGAATGAGTTGTGGAAACTAATTGTAACGTTTCTGTGTGGTAGGCTCAGGGCCGGATCTACGGAAAACTCAAAGAGGAAAACTTCTTTGGTCCTAAAGAAGAGGTCAAACTGGAGACTCACATCAAGATGGCGGCCACAGCTGCAGGCAGAGTCATTGGAAAGGGCGGCAAGACGGTAGGCCTACAACTCAGGACAAGGACTCCTACAATTATGAAACTACTAAAACTCCCAGAGCCATCATTTTGACTGCTCCCATTCAAACCAATTTAGTTATGAGAAATTCCCTCAAAGTATTTTTAGTCTTTCACCAGATTTATTTAAAGTGAGTCATTTATAAGGTTTTTTTTTAACCTTTACTCACTTTTATTAAGGGCTAAAACAGTTTGTTGAAAGGCTAAAGGCTAACTGCTGACGATAAACAGTGTGTTTCTATGGTAACCGGCCCTCGCACTTCAAAGATAGAACTATGTTTCAAACAATAATACGATAATTTCTTAAAGATAAGGACACATGATGTCATGATGACCACAAAGCTACAGACAGTAGTTACTCTTCTAAAACTAAAAGCCGTCAATTTGACTGTTCTGGGGGTTCTGGTGAAACAGTTCTGTAAAGAGTTGTGTGTCTCAGGTGAACGAGCTGCAGAACCTGACGGCAGCGGAGGTGGTGGTCCCCAGAGAACAGACCCCCGACGAGAACGACCAGGTCATCGTCAAGATCAACGGACACTTCTTTGCCAGTCAGGTACACAACAGCTACTCAACAGCTACACAACAACACACACAGGACCAGCAGCTACACAGCAACACACACAGAACCAGCAGCTACACAGCAACACACACAGAACCAGCAGCTACACAGCAACACACACAGAACCAGCAGCTACACAGCAACACACACAGGACCAGCAGCTACACAGCAACACACACAGAACCAGCAGCTACACAACAACACACACAGGACCAGCAGCTACACAGCAACACACACAGAACCAGCAGCTACACAACAACACACACAGAACCAGCAGCTACACAACAACACACACAGGACCAGCAGCTACACAACAACACACACAGAACCAGCAGCTACACAACAACACACACAGAACCAGCAGCTACACAACAACACACACAGGACCAGCAGCTACACAACAACACACACAGAACCCGCAGCTACACAACAACACACACAGGACCAGCAGCTACACAGCAACACACACAGGACCGGCAGCTACACAGCAACACACACAGGACCAGCAGCTACACAACAACACACACAGAACCCGCAGCTACACAACAACACACACAGAACCAGCAGCTACACAACAACACACACAGGACCAGCAGCTACACAACAACACACACAGGACCAGCAGCTATTCAATTTCAATTTAATTTATTCTTGTATTTCCCTAAATCACAGCAGCATCATCTCAGAGACTTAACAAAACCATTGAAATCACAGATCAGAGAATCAACAGTTAAAACACAGAAAATACACACACATGTTGGACCACAGATAGAAACAAAACACAGACTACCACCCAAGATACAAAAGACAAAAGCACAATCTTACTTAAGACAGACGACATGTTGTATTGTCGAAGGTAGAAACGAGACACGGACAAAGATGTTATTTTTTATTTATTTATTTATTTCGAACCTGCACAATACATATTTTTTCACATATCAATATAACAGACAAATAACCTGTACCTGGTTCAAAAAGGAGTTGGATGAAGCAAGTGCTTATTTTGGTTCCAACTCCATCAGACAAAGTGTTTTAGAAATATCATGCAGTAGAATTCGCAAACGGTACATTACAAATAGTTATACAATTCTACCACCGATGGTATAAGACAGACAACACTAAACACACACACACACATACACACACATTCACACACACAGTGACAATACACAGGCCCAAACACTCTCCGACCCTACACCTCTCTCTGACTACTTGCTCTGTGCTCAAGGCATCTCTCTTCCATATATTTGTTCAATATATATTTTTTAAACATTGTTTTAAATGTGATCAGGTTTGAGCGGGTCTTTAATTCCTCTGATAGATCGTTCCAAACAGCGGCTCCTCGCACTGAGACACATTTAGTCCTACATTTAGGCACATACACTGTTTTCCTGCCTCTAAGTCTATAATTATGATGATTGTCTCGATCATGGAAAAGGTTCTGTAGCTTCGATGGCAGAGTTTTCAGACGCCCGGAACACTATTTGAGCAGCATTTGAGTACCAGAGCTTTAGAATGTGTTATAGTGAATTCAGCTTCAAAGAGTCATGAAATCTCCCAATTACATAAATGTCTCCAACTGGAACTGAGTCAGAAGTGTCCATCAGCTTTGACAACGTGAGTCATGAAGGGTCTGTTGTTCATTTAAAGATGTTTGAGTCACTGAGATCATTTCATTTGTTTGTATGATATGTCACATATATTACAGAAATTATCATTTGCGCATCCGAAATATGGTTATGACTTTAACCATTTAAGAAATGTGGACCAGGATCAGGGACTCAGCTAAAAAAGTGTAGTGTAAGATGAGCTGTGTGTTTTAGCGACACGTTGGTTAAAGCTCTACACTAAAGCAGTGATTGTAAAGTGGTGCTAACGCTGGTGTTTGTGTCACAGTTGGCTCAGAGGAAGATCCGTGAGATCCTGACCCAGGTGAAACACTCACACAAAGGCAACATGAGCCCCGGCCCTCAGCCTCAGGGCTTCAGTGAGATGGGGGGCCCTCCCCCAGCGCTGGCTCAGGACCAGCCGCGCAGGAAGTGAACTACAGAAGACACACGGACAAGACACACGGACACAGACGGACAGACGAACGGAAACGAGAGCAACACACGGACCCAGCAATAGATAGGAGAGTTCTACAGAGGGAGGGAGTACGCCCATGACAGACATAAGAGAGGATTCTAATCAAAAAGAAGAAATTATTAAAAAAAAGAGAAAGTGAACAGATGCCAGGCCAGAAGAGACTGGTTCAGATGGAGGGAGGATGGATGAGGGCCCCGCTCCCCCCTCACCACCACTTGAACCCAGCCTCACCTGCAAGGGCGTTTTTTAAATAGAGATATATGTATAGAAATGTTTATTCAGAGCTATTATTGATAGAATGCAGTCAAACAGAGGCGGGAGAGAGAGAGGGAGCTGCTGTCAGGACAGAAGAGGGGCTCAGATGCTAACACTGCTTTTTAAACACCTCTCCTGGTCGTGGAGAGAGTAGAAGATAATGAAACTATGAGGTTGTAAATAAATAATCTTCATGAAAAGTGTAGTAATGCTGTGTCTGGATTCTGACCCCTGAGTGATATGTAGCTGTTGTTGTGTACAGCGTCAGGGGCCGGGGCCCCAGGCCCAGCAGGAAACAGTAAGGCTCGCAGAGGCCGCGGCTGGTCCTGCAGTTTAATGCAGAGGCTCAGCTCACACTCACAGCTTTGGAGAACACAGCCAGCTATGCTAGCTGGCTAGCGGCCTGCACCTTAAATGGCATATTTTATATATATTATATATATATGATATGTGAGTTAGCCTGGCCCCTCTGGAGAAAGGAGAAGGCAAGAAGCTGGAGAAGTTACAGCTTGTTACAGCAAAGACAAGGAGTGTCTCAGTGCTGTCTTCCAGCTGTGGACACTGTGTGGACAGCGCCCGCTGGAGGACAGTGTCCACAGCTGGAGGACAGCGCCCTCTGGAGGACAGTGCTCTTGCCTTGAGCTCACAGACGAATAATCAGAGTGAAGGAGCAGCTCCCTAAGTCTCTCTCCCAAACTGCCTAAGCCTGTGGGCGGAGCCTCCGGACCCTGTGGGTGGAACCCTCTGAGCCTGTGGGCGGAGCCTCCGGACCCCTTCTGCGTATTATAATGAGGGGCGGGGTCTCGGGTGGACGCTCTGCTGATATTAGAACAGATTAGAGAAGAAAAAGAAAAACCTACCTCAGGGTAAAGTTACCTCAGTATTCCTATTATTTTTTTCCGCTTGCTGGTATTTTATATAAGATAAAAAAGATCTGATAGACCTGAATATTTTTTATTTTTTTAAGAAGAAAATTACTTTTTTTTAAAGTATTGTCTTGTTGCTTTGATATTTTTTTCTGTTTTTTTATGTGTGTGAATGGCTCAGGACGACACAAAGACTGTTTTTAAAGCAGAGATTCAGTTTGAGGAAATGTGGGACGTGCCATTTTGCCTTTAGTGGAAAACAGGCTCTTTGTCTTCCTGACGTGTGAGTGTGTGTGATGTGACCAATGGGGACAGGGGTGAGAGGAGGGGGTCCACAGGCGCACATGGGAACCTCCTCATGACCCTGCTGTGTCCTGAGGGCCCCTCCTCTCCTGCCTTACTATGATGACATCATCATGACATCATCATGACATGCCAAACATTATAGAGAGTCCTCACTGTGACTCTCTGAATGTGAATCGACTCGTGCACTGACCTCAGCTCCCTGTTTCAATGTGTGTGACTGCGTTTCACTGGTTTGGAATGTTCCGTTTAGTCTGGAGATGTGGTTTGGGTGAAAAAAGCAGAAAAAAGTAGGAAGAGAACCTATGGTCTCTATCGTCTGCTTCCAACAGACGGATGCTCAAAAGTGGGAGCGACTTGCTTTAAACAAGAGAGTTTCAAAATAGATTCTGACCTGTACAGAAACCAGGCTGACCACAGTGACCACTTTTTCTACTTTTTGCGAGAAAATAGTTCAACTCCTGGAGGTCCTTGGGACAATAGATCGCCAAGCCATCACGGACACTGCCAGAACTCCTCTGTACCCTCTGCTTGGTGACGACCCCGACAGCGAAGGTCTATTTTACTGTGTCTGCTTCTGTTTAGAACTGAGCCGAGAAGAGAACCCCGTCAGAGGTTCCTCTTTCCAAAACCATAGAGCTCTGTTACCAAGACAAACTATTACAGGATCAAAACCAACCTGCGTCATTCAGATTCCTTTCAGATAATTAATCTTTTTTGTTTCTTTTTAGGGGAAGGGTTAATTAAGTTAATGACAATACAGCAAGCTTTATTTGGACGCGACATCTGGGGACGACTGCTGCATTCACGATGAAATGCAGCGACAATATCTGAAAAAAGATCCTGGGGGAGTAAAGAGTTCCCTGTGGGCTTCCTCCAGAGGTTTTTAGTTTGGTTACTTTGTGGAGTGGGCGGGACAGTCAGGATCCCTCACCTCTCTTGCGCTGGTCTCTATCGTGTTCGTTTTGCTCACAAGACCTTTTTAAACAACTTACTATTTTGTTTTTTGACACTGACTCTTAGGATTTTACTATATTTGTCTCGAAATGCACAGCAACAGCTACTGCACAACACTGTAGCTCGGTCCGGTGCCACCGCAGGCCTCGCCCTCAGCCTCAGATCCTGGTGTCGGGTCAGATCCTGGTGTCGGGTTAGAGTCCTGCGCGAGCACATCCTACTCTGAGAAGCCGAGGTCAGACTCCACACGGGCCTCTGGACAACCAGCCGCCGCAGACCACTGTACCACTGTCCACATCTGTACACAGACGCTAACGCTACGGTAATGCTACGATAACGCTACGATAACGCTACAAAAACGCTACGATAACATGTGCTTTTTGGCCAAACTCGGATTTTGGGAGTACTATGCAAGCTCTACACAAGAGAGACTCGAGACCAAGATGAATGTTCTATGACGTTAGGCCTTTGCTTTTTCTAAACTACAGGTTATGGAATTCAAAAGGGTATTTTTAGTATCACACCATGTCATTTCGCTGCTACCCAAATTGACTTAAAGCAGGGGTACGTGACTTTGAAACCACATAATTGTTGGTGGCGTGGCCTAGTGAGGCGCCATAGAGCACAAAGAGTATTGAGCCCTGTTTCCACCAGCCCAACTAGGCCAAACTCTACTCTACTCTTCTCTACTCTGTGTAACGAGTACCAGGTCCTTCTTTAGTCCCTCTTGGTCCTGGTTCTATCCAGCCCAAGCTGGTACTAAAGAGTTCTAACTGGCAGTTATTGGCCAAAGGTTTGGTTGCTAGGATACAATACCAGATGCTAAAGCGTTATGGAAACACAACCAGGTAGAGTAGAGCCGAGCCGAGTGGGGCTGGTGGGAATGGAGCCTCAGATGTGGTTGTGGTGGCCCTATGCTCATGAGACGGATGGACAGTGGTACAGTTGCTGGTTCTGTGAGACTGCTTCTTCCTCTGAGCCGTGAGCGTGTCCAGACCGTCGGCCTGGAGGTGGTTTCTCCAAACTCCTCCTCGACCTTGTTCCATGAGCCACGACAGCGGCTCGCGATGACGAAACAACCTCTCGACACATAACTAGGAACGCTACCTCAAAATACACAACAACAGCAACAACAAACTCGGCAAGAAGATTGTTAGACGCTGGACTCTGTAGCGAGCGCATCGGTCTAAGCTGGACGGATGCAAACAGGACAGACAAAATAAAGTTGAAATATTGCGACTTTATCATTTGTTTTTCAGTTGTGGAGGAGCACGTGACTCCTCCCACTTGTACAAGATGAGACTGTAAAGATAAATATGATAAAAACAACAAAAAGCTAATAAGGACACATGGTTGGGAGATGTGGAGTGAAGGGGCGTGGCAGTATTTGAGCAATCTGATTGGTCCAGGTGTTTAAACCAGGTATTTTCAACCTTCAGGTTGCAAATTTTCCAAGTTACCAGCGCTGCCTCACACTTTTCCCACTCCTCACTTTGCGACATCTCACACCTGTAACCATGTATATGTTTCGTTGATCTACCTCTTAGCAAAAAAATAGATGAATGGATTTTTTTCTCTCGAAAAAGCACTCAAAACGACAAAAAAAAAAAAGTTTCTCGAAATAAAAGTTAGGTATAATTAATAACTGGGTAGTGGCATCTCCATATACTGTAGTGAATAGTCTATTGAAGGATTTCTTCCAAAGATTTGTATTTTTCTTTCACCATTCTTAGTTGTTTTTAAAGGATTTTTAAATGGAACGTCATAAACTTAGCACCTGTCTTTTAACTATCTTCTTGAAACCCAACATCATTGAGATTCTATATTCAATTTGCAATTTTCGTTTTTTGTCTCATAACGCTTTTGTTTAACCTCAAAATACTCTTATCATTTTGTCTCTCTTCTGACAGCAGATTGTAACTCTTGTGTTTGGGTGCATTTAGCAATTTTTCTTTCTTTTTTTGCGGTGGAAAAAGCTTACGTGCGAGGACCTCCCACACTGATTATAGCTATGTTTTCACTTCTGTCGTTTGAGAATGAGTAAATAAATAAAGGACCTGTTGTTGTTACGGACCAGGGCGCCATCTTGTGGAGGAGGAACGCTCAGACATCGGCACTAATTCACAAAATAAAAAAATATCGAAAATTGGCAGCTAGATTTGGCCTTTAACATTAAAATCACATGTTATTTGTCTCAGAAAATATGGCTAATTACTTTATTCCAACCCAAACGTGGAGTTGAAGCATTGATCTTATGCACAGATGTGTTTGGTTCTAGGAGAGCCTTCCTCCAGCAGGTGGCGCTGTTGGTCGTACAGTATATGGACTTTCACCCTCTGCCTGCCTGATTCCTTTAGTCCTCATCAACACTTGTTTTAAACTCCTTGTAAACAAACAGAGCATAGATATGAATGTGTTATTAAAGATGAGAAAAATGGACTGTGTCTCTGAGTCTGTGATTTATTACATATTTATATATATATGGTCTCACTGTGGGGAAATGTCAGTGTTGCATCACCAGGTACAGAACAGTAGGAATGAGACAGCCCAAGATAAATTAACACACTATACTAAATAAAATCTCTTGCATAATAAGGAAGTCCTCCAGAATCTCCAATTTTAGCAAAATGAAGAAGCAAGAACTAAGAACAAAATCTCGGACTTTAACGCAATAAAGAAGTATAAAGTAGTGTTTCCATTTGGATTGATAAAGAAGCAGGTATAAATTAAAGCCGCAAGCGGCATCAAACGGCCCTTGCCGCGCCATCTTCCTACCGCCCTGATGGGAGCGACACTGCATTATGAACGCCTATGAGCAGTGATTGTGTGTCTCTTTGATTCTACCTTTGACACATACTGTCGATTCACCAGCACAGATCAGAGAATCAAACTGTTTAAACACAGGGTCATTGGTTCATCGCGGACAGATTTTCATATATATTAATAAATGTGGTTGAATATAGGTAAAAACACAACACAATATAGATATAGAAAAAATCGGGTAGGAAATCGATAGAACTTAAAATGATATATTCTATGAAAACTCTAATTTAAAACTCAAAATTAGAATTGAGGCTGAAATCATGAAAACTAAAGAGAAACCACAGAACCATCAGGGCTGCTGCCTCTGGTTCTTTGGCGCCCTCTTGTGGCCAGACTGCGAAACTGACGCATTACTGAATGATAAGAAAAACAGGAAAGGCAAATTTATTTGTAAAGCACAGTTCATTCACGAGGAAAGTACAGAACAAGATAAAAACAATCAAACAAGGCTTGTTTGATTGTGGGAGGTCCCTGTGAGGTCCCTGTCCCTGTTCCAAGGTCGAGGCTCCGGACGAAAGGAGACCGAGCCTTCTCTGTCCGGGGTCCTCGGCTTTGGAACCATCTGCTCGAGGAAATAAGGCTCCATCAGTATCCTCTTTTAAATCACTTCTTAAAATCCACTTTTATCAAACAGCTTTAAACTTCTCATGTCGTATTTCACCGTTTTATTATTATTATAAAAGTTAAGCGCCTACAGCAGGTAAAATAATGCTAATGCTAATGCTCACAGGGACACGTCAGAGAGAGAGAGCACATCACTCCTGTACTGGCCTCACTTCACTGGATCCTGTCACATTCAGAGAGGATTTTAAGATTCTGATGCTTGTTTTTAAATGTTTAAATGGTTTATTCCCTGTATCTGACAGAACTGTTATCTCTGTATGATGGTCTCTCTCTCTCTGGTCTCTCTCTGGTCTCTCCCTCTGGTCTCGCTCTGGTCTCTCTCTGGTCTCTCTCTGGTCTCTCTTTGGTCTCTGTCCGGTCTCTCTCCCTGGTCTCTCTCTCTGGTCTCTCTCCCTGGTCTTTCTCTGGTCTTTCTCTGGTCTCTCTCTGGTCTCTCTCTCTGGTTTTGCAGTTAGTACTAATCTGTTGTTGTGAATGTCCCAAACAGATAAATGTGATGGAAAAGCACGCGAACTGGGCCATGGCGCGCCGCGTAGAATCAAAACGTACCGTACTAGGACTGTGGAAAAACGGCAAGACACTGTCACGTGTTGGTCCTGTTCTTTATCACAGCTCATTCTTTTCTTCTGTGGTCAAAATACTGCACATTCTAAAACAAAACACACAGCGCCGTCTGCTGGACATGGCTCCACCAGCACCAGTAACACCAGCACCAGTTCCACCAGCACCAGTTCCTGCAGCACCAGTAACACCAGCACCAGTTCCACCAGCACCAGTAACACCAGCACCAGTTCCACCAGCACCAGACCTCTCAGACGGATGTCCTCGGTGTGGGCCATGGCGCCCTCTAGTGGTACTTTACTGCAGTGACGGTACCGTGGACAGCTCCATCTGTGAACGTGCGTCTGACGTCATCCCAATGATATTTGAGATAAAGCTCCATCAGAGTTTTCTTAAAACACACTTTTATCAAACGGTCTTTAACTGTTTTAAACTCTTCATGAGTTTTACATTTCCACATGGTCTTTGTCTGTTTTCATCCGAATGTTTAAAAAAATATATTTATGTTTTATTGTTACTTAAACCTAACCATGAATGTGTGTGTGTGTGTGTGTGTGTTGTAGGTGTGTGTTGTAGGTGTGTGTTGTAGGTGTGTGTGTGTGTGTGCTGAACGTGTGTGCTTGTTGTAGATGTGTGTGAGAGAGAGTAATGTTTTGGTAGTTTTCTAAATTGAATAAAGAGGAAAATGAATTAGTTGGGTGAGGAGCTCAGTCACACGGGAGGAGCTCGGAGTAGAGCCGCTGCTTCTCCACGTCGAGAGGAACCAGTTGAGGTGGCTCGGGCATCTGTTCAGGATGCCTCCTGGACGCCTCCCTGGGGAGGTGTTCCGGGCACGTCCCACCGGGAGGAGGCCCCGCGGAAGACCTAGGACACGCTGGAAGGACTATGTCTCTCTCTGGCCTGGGAACGCCTTGGGGTCCCCCCGGACGAGCTGGAGGAAGTGTGTGTGGATAGGGAAGTCTGGGCGTCTCTGCTTAGACTGCTGCCCCCGCGACCCGGTGTTCTGTCGAGTTGGTCTGCCCGTCGAGATGATCTGGCTCAGCTGTTAATGATGTAATGCAAACCTGCGCATGCGCGTCTCACGGCAGCCGAAGCAATCCAAGATGGCGGACATGTAGTCCGCGAATTGCTTTAAAAGTTAAATACGAACGAGTTAAGACAAGAATGTCACTTTTAATGCAATTTGAGGCGAGATGTTGATGGTTCCACGTGTGATATGTGTGTTTTAAGAGTAAGAGTTTTGTGTAAAGTTTGTTTTAAGCAGTACACTGCTCCTGTGAAACTACACTGCTGCTGTGTGATCGCTGTCCCTGAGTTGACTGCTGCATACGTCAGGCCCATGACGCGTCCTGTGACTGGTCTGTCGGGTTGATAATGGAAATAATAAATTAAATTTTTATGCATGTATCATACTGTATTCAATATGATTAACAATAGTGTGTTCAAACAAAATATTTAATTAGATCGAGTTTTTTCCCCATTCTGGCGGGTTTGTGCGCATGCGCAAATCAGATTTGGGCACAGCTAGCAGTGTAGTTTCACAGGAGCAGTGTACTGCTTAAAACAAACTTTACACGAAACTCGTACTCTTAAAACCCACATATCACAACTCGGAACCAACAACATCTCGCCTCAAATTGCATTAAAAGTGACATTCGTGTCTTAATTCGTTCATATTTAACTTTTAAAGCAATTCGCGGACTACATGTCCGCCATCTTGGATTGCTTTGGCTGCCGTGAGACGCGCATGCGCAGGTTTGCATTACATCATTAACAGCTGAGCCAGATCATCTCGACGGGCAGACCAACTCGACAGAACAACGGATGAAGCGGAAGAAAATGGATGGATGGATGAGTTGTTTTCATGTGACTCACTTGTTTTTCTGAATCGTGTAAATCCAGGTCTGTCCATATCCACCGCTGGAACCAGACCTGATGTTTCAGTCTCTCTCTGAGCAGAAGAGAAACCCTGCTTCAGAACAGATGGGCCATGACACAGATTATTATTCTGCAGTCAAGTGTCTGCTTTGTTTCTGCTCTCTCCCTCTCACACACCTCTCTCTCTCTCTCTCTCTCTCTCTCTCTCTCTCTCTCTGGTGTCTTTCTCTCTCTCTCTCTGGTGTCTTTCTCTCTCTCTCTCTCTCCCTCTCTCTTTCTCTCTGTCTTACTCTCACTGTCCCTCTCTGTCTCTCTCTCTGTCTCTGGTGTCTCTCTGTCTCCCTCTCTCTCTCTGCTCTTTCTCTCTCTCTCTGGTCTCTCTCTCTCTCTCTCTCTCTCTCTCTCTCTCAGCCTCATATTTCTCCATTAGTCCCTCCTTTAGCACCTCTGGTGTCTCCTATTAAAGACAGTTCTGCATGGCTCGGCCCGGCACCATCCATTGCCACGGTAACGGGCGGTCGGGTAGGGGAGGGGCACACCCCATTAGTCCTGGTTAGTCCGGTTTATGAAGATTAAAGTCTCACCGACTGTGGCTCTGGTCCAGGTCTAAAGTTTCACAACTCTGCAAGATTTAGAATCAAATATCAGAGAGACCAGAAAGAGACCAGAAAGAGACCAGAGAGAGACCAGAGAGAGACCAGAGAGAGAGACCAGAGAGAGACCAGAGAGAGACCAGAGAGAGACCAGAGAGAGACCAGAGAGAGAGACCAGAGAGAGACCAGAGAGAGACCAGAGAGAGACCAGAGAGAGACCAGAGAGAGACCAGAGAGAGACCAGAGAGAGACCAGAGAGAGAGACCAGAGAGAGAGACCAGAGAGAGACATATATTATTATTATTTTGGTTTTTTGGGGGGTTTTTTTCAGATAAAACAGTAAAATATATATATTGTTTTCTTTTCCAAACCAATGTTCTTGTCTGGAGCTGAGTCTGAAACATCTGTGAAAAAAAACAAAAAGCTGTCAGTGAGAAACCAGCTGTGAACATAAAACCAGTTATCATTGTTTACCTCATGCTGTGCTCCTCATTCTACTGCTCTGTGCCTGATGATGCAACACTGACATTTCTCTGTGAGAGTCAAGGATCTTCACCCTCAAAACAACACAATACATCAAACTATCGCTGTTGAACAGAAGAAATGTGAAGAACTCAGCACTACTTCAGAAAGAGCACATCCCAGCAGTGACCGCAGTCCGACACCAGAGGGCGCCACACACAGGACCCGCACGGTCTCTGTTTGGTGTTAGACTCTTTCACATGAGGCTGAATTATGGTCTGTGTTTTATTTAAAGCTGCGGAACAAAACTTTTTGGTTTAATAAAAACTACATGGTATTAACAGTTAGACGAAAATACTGAGAACAAAGAAGAAGAAGGACCCAGGGAGAGACCAGAGAGAGACCAGAGAGAGACCAGGGAGAGACCAGAGAGAGACCAGAGAGAGAGACCAGAGAGAGACCAGAGAGAGACCAGAGAGAGACCAGAGAGAGAGATCATGTGCTCAGGCCACAGCTCCTGGAGTGCGCAGACCTTCAGTGAAATGAGATGTAGAGCACACAATGGCCTCATGAATGATTATGGAAATGCCGGGCCCCGCGGCTGCAGAAGGCAATCAGGCGCCGTGTCGTGTGCAGAGACATGAGGCGTCCCGGTGCGTCTGCGTGTTTCTGTAATGACTACAATCTTTCATGCCTTTGTTTGTGTTGCGTCTCCAATTTGCTCCGAGAATGACCGAAACTATTAACCCTCAGGTGTCTTGTCTTTTAGTCGCCGCAGAACGAATCAACATTACTTGATTCTCTTTTTACAACCAAATCTACCAACTTCTTTTTAAGCTGCAGTTTAGAAATCACTGTTTCCATTTATAGACTCTGATGAGACTGTATTTTCATGTTTTAGAAATTACACTTTCCAGTTGCTTAAAGCACTGATAAATCTCTATTGTGTTTGTCAATGCACTTGTATACAGTAGAACTCAATTCAATTCAAGTTATTCTTGTATTGCCCTAAACCAGAACAGTAGTATCTCTGAGGACAGCCTGGGGTCGGGGCTCGAAAGCGAGCGCCTGGTGGCCGGGTCTTAGCCCACGGGGCCCGGCCGGGGTCAGCCCGAATGGACGACGTGGGCCAGCCCTCCTGTAGGCCCACCACCTGCAGAGGGGTCCATGGTGGGGAAGTGCAGAGAGGACTGGGCAGCGGTCGAAGGTGGAGACCTCGGCGACCCAGTCCACACACACAACATCTGGCAAGGAGCCCGAGCTCGTGGGGGAGGTTGAGAGATACCGAATAGAGATAGTCGGCCTCACCTCCTCACACAGCTTGGGTTCTGAACCCAACTCCTTGAGAGGGGTTGGACGCTCCACTTTTCTGTTGTTTCTTGCGGGGAGAGGCCGCCACGTGTTGGAGTTCTCCCCGGTGAATGAGAGGGTCGCGTCCTTCCGCCTCCGGGTGGGGGACAAGTCTCTCACTGTTGTTGTGCCTACGGGCCAAACAGCAGTGCAGAGTACTCTGCCTTCTTGGAGTCGTTGGGAGGGGTACTGGACAGTGCACCGCCCGGGGACTCCGTTATTCTCCTGGGGGACTTCAACGCCCATGTGGGAAATACCAGTGACACTTGGAGAGGGGTGATCGGGAAGAACAGCCCTGATCGGAACCCAAGCGGTGTTCAGTTGTTGGACTTCTGTGCCAGTCACAGTTTGTCCATCACCAACACCATGTTCGAGCAGAAGGGTGTCCACCAGGGGGCGCCAGGACCTGAGGCCGGGGGTCGATGATCGACTTTGTTGTTGTGTCATCTGACCTTCAGGTGTCTGTGTTGGACACTCGGTTGAAGAGAGGGGCGGAGCTAAAGAGGGGAACGGAGCTAAAGAGAGGCCTCAAAGAGATTCTGGCAAACCATCCAGCGCCTCAGGAGGGGCGGTGCTTTGCCAACACCGTGTACGGTGCGGGTGGCGAAGTCTCTGGATGTTGTAGGACTGTCTTGGCTGACACTTCTCTGCATCATCGCGTGGCAATCGGGGGCGGTACCAATGGAGTGGCAGACCGGGGTGGTGGTCCCTCTCTACAAGAAGGGAGACCGGAGGGTATGTTCCGATTATCATTGGATCACACTCCTGGAGAGGTACTGGAGAGGAGACAACGGCCGATGGTCAAATCTCGGATTCAGGAGGAGCAGTGTGGTTTTCGTCCCGGTCGTGGAACACTGGACCAGCTCTATACTCTCCATCGGATACTCGAGGGTTCATGGGAGTTTGCCCAACCTGTCCACATGTGCTTTGTGGATTTGGAGAAGGCGTTTTACCGTGTTCCCCGGGGTGTCCTTTGGGGGGTCTTCGGGAGTACGGGGTCCGGGGTCCTCTGCTGAGGGCCGTCCGCTCCCTGTATGACCGGAGCCAGAGCTGTGTTCATCAGCAGTAAGTCAGACCTGTTCCCGGTACATGTTGGCCTCCGCCAGGGCTGCCCTTTTTCACAGATTCTGTTCACTGTATTCATGGACAGAATTTCTAGGCGCAGCCAGGGGCCGGAGGGGTCCGGTTCGGAGACCACAGGATTTCATCTCTACTTTTTGCGGATGATGTCGTCCTGCTGGTTCCAACGAACCAGGACCTGCAGCATGCACTGGGACGGTTTGCAGCCGAGTGTGAAGCGGCTGGGATGAGAATCAGCACCTCCAAATCTGAGGTATTTCTGGGTCTTGTTCACGAGTGAGGGAAGGATGGAGCGTGCGCAGTGAAAAGTGTGTGTGGATAGGGAAGTCTGGGTGTCTCTGCTAAGACTGCTCCCCCCGCAACCCGGTAACGGATGAAGCGGAAGAAAAGGGATGGATGGATGTTCCAGTTTTAGCATAAATCTGAAATGCTTTCTCTTCATGTTTACTCCTGACTCAAAGTTCCAGCAGGAGGCCAGTCCCTGTGCTCCTCAGAGTCCCAGCAGGAGGCCAGTCCCTGTGCTCCTCAGAGTCCCAGCAGGAGGCCAGTCCCTGTGCTCCTCAAAGTTCCAGCAGGAGGCCAGTCCCTGTGCTCCTCAGAGTCCCAGTCTCAGTCTCAGTCCTGGATCTACAGCCTGTTCATCCATGAGAGTAGAAACCTCTCTCACTGTAGTTCTCTCTCTTGCAGGAGGCTCAAAGACATACAGTGTATTAGTATTTCTGGACCAATGGCTCCAATGTGTTTGTTATTTTTACCTTTCCTGTTGGATTCTCCGGTCTGCTGTGATTTAGGACGAGACACAAACAAATGTAAATGAGTTGAACGTGTGGTGCTCTTTAAGCAGAGGGTGATGTCACGTATGAACAAAAAAGACTAAATGAACATATTCACAGCAGAAAGAGTAAACTTCAGTCTCAGGTGTGGATAATGGAAGACATGTCACTGCAGCTCTTCAAACATGAGTAATGCCCTGTGCCTGGTCGCTCTGACACACACACACACACACAACGCTAACACAACACACACACACACACACACACACCTCCATTCGTTAAGTGTGCGTCTCTGTTAAGCTAACGAGCGGCCATTAGCTAAAGCAGCTCAGATAAAGCTGGGCGCTGTGATAACTGCCGCTCGCTTCGTCAAACTCAAAACACTTTAAATATGAATCACTGAAGAAACACAACATCCACAAACCCCGGTCAGTCCTGGAGCTTCAGAGGTCCCTGTCCTGATCCTGATCCTGATCCTGATCCTGATCCTGATCCTGATACTGATCCTGATCCTGATCCTGATCCTGATCCTGATCCTCGGACCTTCATCTTCTTGTGTCCTCCGTGTGAGCCACAGAGATGATGCTCCTTGTAAATGGAACACAATGATATTAAATGTGCTGTGACCCTGAGCTCCTTCAAGAGAAATCTAAAGACCCACGTGTTCAGACCCTTGGGCCCATGTATGTGTCATGTGATAAACCACTGTGTGTGATCTTGAATGACGTGTTCCTTCAACCGCTCACATCGAAGCAACTCCCATGAGTTGCCAAATGCCGACAATATTTTCCAACCCAAAACTGAGGAGAAAGCCCCCACAAAAAAACACCCAGAACGTAATGTAATCAACTCAAGACAATCGTGATTCTGTTTATTGTCTTTCTGTTTATTTATTACCTACAAGTCTCACCCAACCTGGCAACCCTGCTGCGTAGTGTTGTCATAGGAACACTTAAACTAGTACTTAAACCACACTTTACACAAACATCCGACTCTTACAACACACATATAATAACATGGGACCATCAACATGGAACCATCAACATGGAACCATCAACATGGAGCCATCAACATGGAACCTTCAACATGGAACCATCAACATGGAACCATCAACATGGAACCATCAACATGGAGCCATCAACATGGAACCATCAACATGGAGCCATCAACATGGAACCATCAACATGGAACCATCAACATGGAACCATCAACATGGAGCCATCAACATGGAACCATCAACATGGAGCCATCAACATGGAGCCATCAACATGGAGCCATCAACATGGAACCATCAACATGGAGCCATCAACATGGAGCCATCAACATGGAGCCATCAACATGGAACCATCAACATGGAGCCATCAACATGGAGCCATCAACATGGAACCATCAACATGGAACCATCAACATGGAGCCATCAACATGGAGCCATCAACATGGAGCCATCAACATGGAGCCATCAACATGGAACCATCAACATAAAACCATCAACATGGAACCATCAACATGGAGCCATCAACATGGAACCATCAACATGGAGCCATCAACATGGAGCCATCAACATGGAGCCATCAACATGGAACCATCAACATGGAACCATCAACATGGAACCATCAACATGGAGCCATCAACATGGAACCATCAACATGGAGCCATCAACATGGAACCATCAACATGGAGCCATCAACATGGAACCATCAACATGGAACCATCAACATGGAACCATCAACATGGAGCCATCAACATGGAACCATCAACATGGAGCCATCAACATGGAGCCATCAACATGGAGCCATCAACATGGAACCATCAACATGGAGCCATCAACATGGAGCCATCAACATGGAGCCATCAACATGGAACCATCAACATGGAACCATCAACATGGAACCATCAACATGGAGCCATCAACATGGAGCCATCAACATGGAACCATCAACATGGAGCCATCAACATGGAGCCATCAACATGGAACCATCAACATGGAGCCATCAACATGGAGCCATCAACATGGAACCATCAACATGGAACCATCAACATGGAGCCATCAACATGGAGCCATCAACATGGAACCATCAACATGGAACCATCAACATGGAGCCATCAACATGGAACCATCAACATGGAGCCATCAACATGGAGCCATCAACATGGAACCATCAACATGGAACCATCAACATGGAACCATCAACATGGAGCCATCAACATGGAGCCATCAACATGGAACCATCAACATGGAACCATCAACATGGAACCATCAACATGGAGCCATCAACATGGAGCCATCAACATGGAACCATCAACATGGAACCATCAACATGGAACCATCAACATGGAGCCATCAACATGGAACCATCAACATGGAACCATCAACATGGAACCATCAACATGGAACCATCAACATGGAGCCATCAACATGGAACCATCAACATGGAGCCATCAACATGGAACCATCAACATGGAGCCATCAACATGGAACCATCAACATGGAACCATCAACATGGAACCATCAACATGGAGCCATCAACATGGAACCATCAACATGGAACCATCAACATGGAGCCATCAACATGGAACCATCAACATGGAACCATCAACATGGAGCCATCAACATGGAACCATCAACATGGAGCCATCAACATGGAGCCATCAACATGGAGCCATCAACATGGAACCATCAACATGGAACCATCAACATGGAGCCATCAACATGGAACCATCAACATGGAGCCATCAACATGGAGCCATCAACATGGAACCATCAACATGGAACCATCAACATGGAGCCATCAACATGGAACCATCAACATGGAACCATCAACATGGAACCATCAACATGGAGCCATCAACATGGAGCCATCAACATGGAGACATCAACATGGAACCATCAACATGGAACCATCAACATGGAGCCATCAACATGGAGCCATCAACATGGAACCATCAACATGGAACCATCAACATGGAACCATCAACATGGAGCCATCAACATGGAGCCATCAACATGGAACCATCAACATGGAACCATCAACATGGAACCATCAACATGGAACCATCCACATGGAGCCATCAACATGGAGCCATCAACATGGAACCATCAACATGGAGCCATCAACATGGAACCATCAACATGGAACCATCAACATGGAGCCATCAACATGGAACCATCAACATGGAACCATCAACATGGAGCCATCAACATGGAACCATCAACATGGAACCATCAACATGGAGCCATCAACATGGACCCATCAACATGGAACCATCAACATGGAACCATCAACATGGAGCCATCAACATGGAGCCATCAACATGGAACCATCAACATGGAGCCATCAACATGGAGCCATCAACATGGAACCATCAACATGGAACCATCAACATGGAGCCATCAACATGGAACCATCAACATGGAACCATCAACATGGAACCATCAACATGGAGCCATCAACATGGAACCATCAACATGGAGCCATCAACATGGAACCATCAACATGGAGCCATCAACATGGAGCCATCAACATAGAACCATCAACATGGAGCCATCAACATGGAGCCATCAACATGGAACCATCAACATGGAGCCATCAACATGGAACCATCAACATGGAACCATCAACATGGAGCCATAAACATGGAACCATCAACATGGAACCATCAACATGGATCCTGATTGGCCGATTATTTTTTGATCTCCTGAAGGAGTTTGGCGTCGATCCCAGACCCTTGTGTTCAGCCAAACGCCTCTGGTGGAGCCTGGCGGAACTACAAGGGTCCAGCGAGAGTCAGGCCAGAGTTCTCCTGCGCCTCACAAACTATCACTGCACAGTTTCACCAACAACTGGATCACAGCTGCCAACACGACTGTGCAGTGACGACGGCAAGAGCACGAGTGCAAAACACGACTGTGCAATACATCTTCATCACATTTCACTTATGACGTTTTTTATACAAGAAATTAAACACAAAGTCCACTTTGGTTAAAAACAATCCCACACAAAAGGGTTCTACTCTGTGTTAGTGTGAGCGAGTTCATGTTATTGTTGCTTTTTACTGCTGTATTTTTCAGAATCAGAATCAGAATCATTTTCTAGGAAATTGTTGTTGGAGATGAGTCCAATGAGGGTGGTGTCGTCCATGAACTTGATCAGCTTCACGGAGTCGTGGCTGGAGGTGCAGTGGTTGGTGTACAGGGAGAAGAGCAGGGGAGAAAGAACACAGCCCTGTGGGGCTCCTGTATTTATAATCCGAGAGTCCGAGACATTCTTCCCCAGACGCACTCGCTGCTTCCTGTCCGTCAGGAAGTCAGTGATCCACCTGCAGGTGGAATCGGGCACGTTGAGCTTGGAGAGCTTGTCCTGGAGCAGGGATGGCAGGATTGTGTTGAAGGCAGAGCTGAAGTCCACGAACAGGACCCTGGCGTAGGTCCCCGGGGAGTCCAGGTGCTGTAGGATGTGGTGGAGGGCCAGGTTAATGGCGTCGTCTACAGATCTGTTGGCTCTGTAGGCGAACTGCAGGGGGTCCAGGAGGGGGGAGGTGAAGGACTTGAGATGAGAGAGGACCAGGCGTTCAAATGACTTCATGACGACAGACGTAAGTGCTACAGGTCTGTAGTCATTGAGTCTTGTGATCCTGGGCTTCTTCGGGACGGGGACTGATGGAGGATTTGAAGCCGGTACATGGCAGGACTGCAGAGAGGTGTTGAAGATGTGGGTGAAGACGGGGACAGCTCCCCACAGTGTCTCAGAGTGACGGGTGAGATTTCCATAATCCCGTGTGACCCACTGCATCGTTTAGAAATATAATGTGTTTTTTAAATCTATATCAATATCTATCTTAAGGCAGTCACTGTATTATGCAGGCCCGTCGCAGGGGGGTGTGAGGCCCTGTGCGAACTCGAAACGCGAGGCCCTGCCCTGACACTTTTTTTCCTGTTATAATCTTTGACATGAATTCAGCACCACCTCGCGCGGTGCGTGAAGAGATCAGCACGCGCGTAGTCGAGACGTGTCACGCACACACGCACGCACGCACACACGCACACACGCACGCACACACACACACACACGCACGCACGCACACACTGTTAAGGCGCTTGGCATTGCGATATTGGTCGCGGTCTTTTTAGCTGCCATGTCTCTTTTGTCCTGTGGCAAAATGGCAGAGCAACTCAAAAGATTGAACCAAAAGGAGTCTTTTTCTTTTAATAGTTAGATTTTGGCAAAATGCGCCAAAATGGCAATGAGGCGGAGTCAATATTTGTTTTTTTTTCTCATCAAATCACGTTTTTGCCATGCCTCCACACACTCTGACAACATACGCTCCTTCTCCTCAAAAATGTTTTTGATGTGGATATTCGGACTAAACATTGGCAATAGCAGCGCTCACACACCTGTCTCACTGCTCCTCCTCCTCCTCCTCCTCCTCTGCTCACACCTGTCTCACTGCTCCTCCTCCTCCTCTGCTCACACCTGTCTCACTGCTCCTCCTCCTCCTCCTCCTCTGCTCACACACCTGTCTCGCTGCTCCTCCTCCTCCTCCTCTGCTCACACCTGTCTCGCTGCTCCTCCTCCTCCTCCTCTGCTCACACCTGTCTCGCTGCTCCTCCTCCTCCTCTGCTCACACCTGTCTCGCTGCTCCTCCTCCTCCTCCTCTGCTCACACACCTGTCTCACTGCTCCTCCTCCTCCTCCTCCTCCTCTGCTCACACCTGTCTCGCTGCTCCTCCTCCTCCTCCTCCTCCTCCTCTGCTCACACACCTGTCTCACTGCTCCTCCTCCTCCTCCTCTGCTCACACACCTGTCTCACTGCTCCTCCTCCTCCTCCTCTGCTCACACCTGTCTCACTCTCCTCCTCCTCTGCTCACACCTGTCTCACTGCTCCTCCTCCTCCTCTGCTCACACCTGTCTCGCTGCTCCTCCTCCTCCTCCTCTGCTCACACCTGTCTCGCTGCTCCTCCTCCTCCTCTGCTCACACCTGTCTCGCTGCTCCTCCTCCTCCTCTGCTCACACCTGTCTCGCTGCTCCTCCTCCTCTGCTCACACCTGTCTCGCTGCTCCTCCTCCTCCTCTGCTCACACCTGTCTCGCTGCTCCTCCTCCTCCTCCTCTGCTCACACCTGTCTCGCTGCTCCTCCTCCCCCTCCTCTGCTCACACCTGTCTCGCTGCTCCTCCTCCTCCTCCTCTGCTCACACCTGTCTCGCTGCTCCTCCTCCTCCTCCTCTGCTCACACCTGTCTCGCTGCTCCTCCTCCTCCTCCTCTGCTCACACCTGTCTCGCTGCTCCTCCTCCTCCACTGCTCACACCTGTCTCGCTGCTCCTCCTCCTCCTCTGCTCACACCTGTCTCGCTGCTCCTCCTCCTCCTCCTCTGCTCACACCTGTCTCGCTGCTCCTCCTCCTCCTCCTCTGCTCACACCTGTCTCGCTGCTCCTCCTCCTCTGCTCACACCTGTCTCGCTGCTCCTCCTCCTCCTCTGCTCACACCTGTCTCGCTGCTCCTCCTCCTCCTCCTCTGCTCACACCTGTCTCACTGCTCCTCCTCCTCCTCTGCTCACACCTGTCTCGCTGCTCCTCCTCCTCTGCTCACACCTGTCTCGCTGCTCCTCCTCCTCTGCTCTCACACCTGTCTCGTTGCTCCTCCTCCTCTGCTCACACCTGTCTCGCTGCTCCTCCTCCTCCTCCTCCTCCTCTGCTCACACCTGTCTCGCTGCTCCTCCTCCTCCTCCTCTGCTCACACCTGTCTCGCTGCTCCTCCTCCTCCTCCTTTGCTCACACCTGTCTCGCTGCTCCTCCTCCTCCTCCTCCTCCTTTGCTCACACCTGTCTCGCTGCTCCTCCTCCTCTGCTCACACCTGTCTCGCTGCTCCTCCTCCTCTGCTCACACCTGTCTCGCTGCTCCTCCTCCTCTGCTCACACCTGTCTCGTTGCTCCTCCTCCTCTGCTCACACCTGTCTCGCTGCTCCTCCTCCTCCTCCTCCTCCTCTGCTCACACCTGTCTCGCTGCTCCTCCTCCTCCTCCTCTGCTCACACCTGTCTCGCTGCTCCTCCTCCTCCTCCTTTGCTCACACCTGTCTCGCTGCTCCTCCTCCTCCTCCTCCTCCTTTGCTCACACCTGTCTCGCTGCTCCTCCTCCTCTGCTCACACCTGTCTCGCTGCTCCTCCTCCTCCTCCTCTGCTCACACCTGTCTCACTGCTCCTCCTCCTCTGCTCACACCTGTCTCGCTGCTCCTCCTCCTCCTCCTCTGCTCACACCTGTCTCGCTGCTCCTCCTCCTCCTCCTCCTCCTCCTCTGCTCACACCTGTCTCGCTGCTCCTCCTCCTCCTCTGCTCACACCTGTCTCGCTGCTCCTCCTCCTCCTCCTCCTCTGCTCACACCTGTCTCGCTGCTCCTCCTCCTCCTCCTCTGCTCACACCTGTTTCGCTGCTCCTCCTCCTCCTCCTCTGCTCACACCTGTCTCACTGCTCCTCCTCCTCTGCTCACACACCTGTCTCGCTGCTCCTCCTCCTCCTCCTCTGCTCACACCTGTCTCGCTGCTCCTCCTCCTCTCCTCCTCCTCCTCTGCTCACACCTTCTCGCTGCTCCTCCTCCTCCTCTGCTCACACCTGTCTCGCTGCTCCTCCTCCTCCTCCTCTGCTCACACCTGTCTCGCTGCTCCTCCTCCTCCTCCTCTGCTCACACCTGTCTCGCTGCTCTTCTCCTCCTCCTCCTCTGCTCACACCTGTCTCGCTGCTCCTCCTCCTCCTCTTCTGCTCACACCTGTCTCGCTGCTGCTCCTCCTCTGCTCACACCTGTCTCGCTGCTCCTCCTCCTCCTCCTCCTCTGCTCACACCTGTCTCGCTGCTCCTCCTCCTCCTCCCCCGCGCACACCTGTCTCGCTGCTCCTCCTCCTCCTCTGCTCACACCTGTCTCGCTGCTCCTCCTCCTCCTCCTCTGCTCACACCTGTCTCACTGCTCCTCCTCCTCCTCTGCTCACACCTGTCTCGCTGCTCCTCCTCCTCTGCTCACACCTGTCTCGCTGCTCCTCCTCCTCTGCTCACACCTGTCTCACTGCTCCTCCTCCTCTGCTCTCACACCTGTCTCGCTCCTCCTCCTCCTCCTCTGCTCACACCTGTCTCGCTGCTCCTCCTCCTCTGCTCACACCTGTCTCACTGCTCCTCCTCCTCCTCCTCTGCTCACACCTGTCTCGCTCCTCCTCCTCCTCCTCTGCTCACACCTGTCTCACTGCTCCTCCTCCTCCTCCTCCTCCTCTGCTCACACCTGTCTCGCTGCTCCTCCTCCTCCTCCTCTGTTCACACCTGTCTCGCTGCTCCTCCTCCTCCTCTGCTCACACCTGTCTCGCTGCTCCTCCTCCTCCTCCTCTGCTCACACCTGTCTCGCTGCTCCTCCTCCTCTGCTCACACCTGTCTCGCTGCTCCTCCTCCTCCTCTGCTCACACCTGTCTCGCTGCTCCTCCTCCTCCTCTTCTGCTCACACCTGTCTCGCTGCTCCTCCTCCTCCTCCTCTGCTCACACCTGTCTCGCTGCTCCTCCTCCTCCTCCTCTGCTCACACCTGTCTCACTGCTCCTCCTCCTCCTCTTCTGCTCACACCTGTCTCGCTGCTGCTCCTCCTCTGCTCACACCTGTCTCGCTGCTCCTCCTCCTCCTCCTCCTCCTCTGCTCACACCTGTCTCGCTGCTCCTCCTCCTCCTCTGCTCACACCTGTCTCGCTGCTCCTCCTCCTCCTCCTCTGCTCACACCTGTCTCGCTGCTCCTCCTCCTCCTCTGCTCACACCTGTCTCGCTGCTCCTCCTCCTCTGCTCACACCTGTCTCGCTGCTCCTCCTCCTCTGCTCACACCTGTCTCACTGCTCCTCCTCCTCCTCCTCTGCTCACACCTGTCTCGCTCCTCCTCCTCCTCCTCTGTTCACACCTGTCTCGCTGCTCCTCCTCCTCTGCTCACACCTGTCTCACTGCTCCTCCTCCTTCTCCTCTGCTCACACCTGTCTCGCTCCTCCTCCTCCTCCTCTGCTCACACCTGTCTCACTGCTCCTCCTCCTCCTCTGCTCACACCTGTCTCGCTGCTCCTCCTCCTCCTCCTCTGCTCACACCTGTCTCACTGCTCCTCCTCCCTCCTCCTCTGCTCACACCTGTCTCGCTGCTCCTCCTCCTCCTCTGCTCACACCTGTCTCGCTGCTCCTCCTCCTCCTCCTCTGCTCACACCTGTCTCGCTGCTCCTCCTCCTCCTCCTCTGCTCACACCTGTCTTGCTGCTCCTCCTCCTCTGCTCACACCTGTCTTGCTGCTCCTCCTCCTCCTCTGCTCACACCTGTCTCGCTGCTCCTCCTCTGCTCACACCTGTCTCGCTGCTCCTCCTCCTCTGCTCACACCTGTCTCGCTGCTCCTCCTCCTCCTCTGCTCACACCTGTCTCACTGCTCCTCCTCCTCCTCTGCTCACACCTGTCTCACTGCTCCTCCTCCTCCTCCTCTGCTCACACCTGTCTCGCTGCTCCTCCTCTGCTCACACCTGTCTCGCTGCTCCTCCTCCTCTGCTCACACCTGTCTCGCTGCTGCTCCTCCTCCTCCTCTGCTCACACCTGTCTCACTGCTCCTCCTCCTCCTCTGCTCACACCTGTCTCACTGCTCCTCCTCCTCCTCTTCTGCTCACACCTGTCTCGCTGCTCCTCCTCCTCTGCTCACACCTGTCTCACTGCTCCTCCTCCTCCTCCTCTGCTCACACCTGTCTCGCTCCTCCTCCTCCTCTGCTCACACCTGTCTCACTGCTCCTCCTCCTCCACTGCTCACACCTGTCTCGCTGCTCCTCCTCCTCCTCCTCTGCTCACACCTGTCTCACTGCTCCTCCTCCTCCTCTCTGCTCACACCTGTCTCGCTGCTCCTCCTCCTCCTCCTCCTCCTCTGCTCACACCTGTCTCGCTGCTCCTCCTCCTCCTCTGCTCACACCTGTCTCACTGCTCCTCCTCCTCCTCTGCTCACACCTGTCTCACTGCTCCTCCTCCTCCTCCTCTGCTCACACCTGTCTCGCTGCTCCTCCTCCTCTGCTCACACCTGTCTCACTGCTCCTCCTCCTCCTCCTCTGCTCACACCTGTCTCGCTCCTCCTCCTCCTCTGCTCACACCTGTCTCACTGCTCCTCCTCCTCCACTGCTCACACCTGTCTCGCTGCTCCTCCTCCTCCTCCTCCTCCTCTGCTCACACCTGTCTCACTGCTCCTCCTCCTCCTCCTCTGCTCACACCTGTCTCGCTGCTTCTTCTCCTCCTCCTCCTCCTCTGCTCACACCTGTCTCGCTGCTCCTCCTCCTCCTCTGCTCACACCTGTCTCGCTGCTCCTCCTCCGCAAGTATCCATCTCTCCTACACTGCGATCATTCCCGTTACTTTCTTTGTATCTCACTCAGACACTGCTAAAGTTATCTGACAGCTCCGTAAAGTTTTTTCGGAGGACCCGCTGCGTACATAGCTGCCCGCGCGCCTGCCTGTTTACAAATCGCTTTTGGTGAAAATTTGACTTTACTTGTAAAAATGTTCTTTTGATCAAACGAAATCAAAGAGGTCCAGAGAAACGGGTTTAGGGGTCCAAACTTGGAGTGCAGTCTGCCCTTTGGGGACCCTTGAACTAGTGTATTTATAAAATTTAAAAAAAGGAAGGAAGATTGCGAGGCCCCTGTGTGGTGCGAGGCCCCTGTGTGGTGCGAGGCCCCCGCTGACGGAACGAACAGCAGCGTGTGGAGGAGCTGTGTGGAACATTTAAATAGAACAGAAGAGTTGCAGAGCGAGCAGAGGAGAAACACTTCACACTGATGATTGTTTCCTGAACTTTTGTATCTTGTTATATTCCTGTCCTTGTCTGGTGCACACTGGGGACCCTCGCACATTTATTCCAATTTGGTTTTACTGCAGATGACAAAAAACGGACTCTGACTCTTGAATACCTCTGACGTAGGGACAGAAGTATTCTGTAAATTGCTAAAATCTCAGAAAAGATCAATTTATCTGAACTTTCTGAGCAGGTGTGAACTGTGTGTGTGTGTGTGTATATGTGTGTGTGTGTATGTGTGTGTATATGTATGTATGTGTATGTATGTATGTATGTATGTGTGTCTCTGTGTGTGTGTGTGTGTGTATATGTGTGTATGTGTATGTGTGTGTATATGTATGTATGTGTATGTGTGTGTGTGTATGTATGTATGTATGTGTGTCTCTGTGTGTGCGTGTGTGTGTGTGTATATGTGTGTATGTGTATGTGTGTGTGTGTATGTATGTGTGTCTCTGTGTGTGTGTGTGTGTGTGTGTGTGTGTGTGTGTGTGTGTATGTATGTATGTATGTGTGTCTCTGTGTGTGTGTGTATGTAATGTATGTATGTGTGTCTCTGTGTGTGTGTGTATGTGTGCGTCCATGCGGGCAGAGCAGATAAAGGCGCGCTCATGTATCAGCGCTCGCACCTGTCTGTGGAGGACCCTGTAATGGATGGACACGAGGCGGACCATCACTCATCTGCCCCCGAGTGTGTGTGTGTGAGTGTGTGTGTGTCTTTGTGTGTGCGTGTGTGTGTGTGTGTGTGAGCGTGTCTTTGTGTGTGAGCGTGTGTGTGTGTGTGCATATTTATTCTAAAGGAGACAGACAGAGACAGTAAACTGTGGATCTACAAGACGCTGATATGTTTATGTTCTTCACTGTGTTTTCAGATATTTCTGTTCAGACACACACTGAAGGTTTCAGACACACACTAGAGGTTTCAGACACACACTGAAGGTTTCAGACACACACTGGAGGTTTCAGACACACACTGGAGGTTTCAGACACACACTGGAGGTTTCAGACACACACTGAAGGTTTCAGACACACACTGAAGGTTTCAGACACACACTGGAGGTTTCAGACACACACTGAAGGTTTCAGACACACACTGAAGGTTTCAGACACACACTGAAGGTTTCAGACACACACTGGAGGTTTCAGACACACACTGGAGGTTTTAGACACACACTGAAGGTTTCAGACACACACTGGAGGTTTTAGACACACACTGAAGGTTTCAGACACACACTGAAGGTTTCAGACACACACTGGAGGTTTTAGACACACACTGAAACAACAACACAAGTAAAAGAAGGAATGGAGTGATGAAACAGAGCTAGCCTGGTCTTACCCGGTCTTACCTGGTAAGACCAGGTAAGACCAGGTCTATGTTGGTCTGCGTTGGTCTGTGTTGGTCCGTGTTGGTTTGTGTCGGTCTGTGTGGGTCCGTGTTGGTCTGTGTGACCAATCCTGGGACTGAGACCCAGGATTCTGTAGACCCAGGACTGAGGCTATAGACCCAGGACTGAGGCTAGAGACCCAGGACTGAGACCCAGGACTCTGTAGACCCAGGACTGAGGCTGGAGACCCAGGACTGAGGCTGGAGACCCAGGACTGAGACCCAGGACTGATGGAATGTTTTATTGCACATATTTTTTAACAAACTGCAGATGCAGCCGAGCACTGACCTCTGGGACCCGGCCTCTGCGGCGGTCAGAGGGTCAGAGGTTGCGCGCCTGCCCTGCTCGCTGTTGCCACGGTGATGGACGGCGCCCGGCCCGCCAGAGAAAGACTGCATTTGTCCCCGTCCCTGCTCACACACTGGGACGGTCCCACGCCTCCATCACTCACTTGGAACTGCTGTAATGTGATTATCAGGACCACACGTAGAGAGAGGGTCTGCAGGATGTGGAGGAGACGGCCCCCTCAGGGTCCCAACGAGGAGTCCCAACCCAGGGTCCCCTCAGGGTCCCAACGAGGAGTCCCAACCCAGGGTCCCCTCAGGGTCCCACTGCGGGGCCCCATTTCATAATATGGTTTGCTTTGAACTTCACCACTATTTTTATCATTAATAGAATAGAATATATCTTTATCGTCTGTTCAGATTGAGCAGAGGTTTGTCTTTCAACACGGCACTGTTAAAAATCATTTATAAAACACATTTAAAATACATTTAGCAAAGACACAACAGTTCGTCATTTTGGCAGTTCTAGAGCAGTGACTGCAGACGGGACAAACCTTCTCTTGTAGATGTTTTTTCGGGCCATCGGGTTCTGTGTCTCCTGATGGCAGCAGGTGTGTGGCCTCCTCGGCACTGATTGGCTGTGCAGCTCAGAGCAGAGCACTGATTGGCTGTGCAGCTCAGAGCAGAGCACTGATTGGCTGTGCAGCTCAGAGCAGTGTGTGGTGTTTGGGTGACTTTGCGGGCCTGCTTTACTACACTATAATGGGACAGCGGGTAATTCTCCTAATCCTACATTTCGGAATAATATTAATAATCCTGAATTTTTCCAACAGGATCAATAAAGTATCTATCTTTCTATTATTGACTATTCTGATCATTTTTGCTTTGTACCGTCATAATAAAAAAAGGATTTAGATTGATTCTTGCATGTTTGAATTATTGTCTGCATAGGTTTCCTCTGGGTGCTCCGGTTTGCCTTACCATGTATGATAGAAACATGTATGATATGGACGGCCTCTGTATGAGGACCCTGCTTCGTAAAGACAGTAAAGGATGTGACGGCCCAATTCAATTCAATGTATTTATGCCCTAAAGCACAACAGCTGTTATCTCTGAGGACTTCACAGAGCTGTCGACTCTCCAACACAGATCAGAGAATCACACACGGAAACCCATGTAGACCCAGGACTGAGACTCTACACCCAGGACTGAGGCTGTAGACCCAGGACTGAGACTGTAGACCCAGGACTGAGGCTGTAGATCCAGGACTGAGGCTGTAGCTCCAGGACTGAGGCTGTAGACCCAGGACTGAGGCTGTAGACCCAGGACTGAGGCTGTAGACCCATGACTGAGGCTGTAGACCCAGGACTGAGGATGTAGACCCAGGACTGAGACTGTAGACCCAGGACTGAGGCTGTAGACCCAGGACTGAGACTGTAGACCCAGGACTGAGACTGTAGATCCAGGACTGAGGCTGTAGACCCAGGACTGAGGCTGTAGACCCAGGACTGAGACTGTAGACCCAGGACTGAGGCTGTAGATCCAGGACTGAGGCTGTAGACCCAGGACTGAGGCTGTAGACCCAGGACTGAGACTGTAGACCCAGGACTGAGGCTGTAGACCCAGGACTGAGGCTGTAGACCCAGGACTGAGACTGTAGACCCAGGACTGAGACTGTAGATCCAGGACTGAGGCTGTAGACCCAGGACTGAGGCTGTAGACCCAGGACTGAGACTGTAGACCCAGGACTGAGGCTGTAGATCCAGGACTGAGGCTGTAGACCCAGGACTGAGGCTGTAGACCCAGGACTGAGACTGTAGACCCAGGACTGAGGCTGTAGATCCAGGACTCAGACTGTAGACCCAGGACTGAGGCTGTAGACCCAGGACTTAGGCTGTAGAATGAGCTCGGTCCAGGCCCCTGAGTCCGGGTCGGGGAGTCCACAGATTGAAGAGGCCGGGTTCAGGGTTCCATCATCACGCCATGAAACTGACAGCGGGTGAATAGCAATGAACAGATTACAGTTGAAGACCTAATAGTACTAGTAATGTTTATTTATACAGCGCATTTTACAGACCAAGGTACAGACCCAAAGCACTTTACAATGTTCAGAGTCAGATATTGTTCCAGTCCTTCCACACACGGTGATGACAGAAGCGAGTCCAGAACACCCTGGACCATCAGCTCCAACACCATCCATTCACTCTCTCATTTACATTCAGACCTATTGTGCATGTTTTTAGTGGTAGGAGAAACCGGAGCACCCGAAGGAAACCTATGCAGACACGGGGAGAACATGCAAACTCAACTCAGAAAAGCCTTGTTCTGACCGGGATTCGAACCCAGGACCTTCTTGCTGAGAAGCGAGAGTACTATCCACTCAGCCATTCAGTATGATGACATGTAAAGTAGAAGAGGACAGTACTGTTACCAGACTTCTCCAGCAGGGGGCGACACAGCTCACTGACAATCTGTGTTTTTAGACAAAAGGTTGTGTTTCCAAGTCTTCCCTGAGTCTTACAACCATCTGCTGGAGTAAAGAGTGTTTTAGGTGTGTGTCTCTGTGTGTGTGTGTGTGTGTGTGTGTGTGTGTTTGTGTGTCTGTGTTGTGTGTGAATGTGTGTGTCCTGTCCCTGGCCGGTGTCTGTGTGTGTGTGTCTGTGTCTCTGTGTGTGTCTCCTGTCCCTGGCCGGTGTCTGTGTGTGTGTGTCTGTGTCTCTGTGTGTGTCTCCTGTCCCTGGCCGGTGTCTGTGTGTGTGTGTCTGTGTCACTGTGTGTGTCTCCTGTCCCTGGCCGGTGTCTGTGTGTGTGTGTCTGTGTCTCTGTGTGTGTGTCCTGTCCCTGGCCGGTGTCTGTGTGTGTGTGTCTGTGTCTCTGTGTGTGTGTCCTGTCCCTGGCCGGTGTCTGTGTGTGTGTGTCTGTGTCTCTGTGTGTGTGTCCTGTCCCTGGCCGGTGTTCCCTTCTCTGTGTGTGTGTGTGTTAGAGCCCTGCACGGGCCTATTATCTGGGCCCAAGCCCGGCCCTGGCCCGACATGGTTTCTGAATTCTCAGGCCCAAAACCCATATCAAGGCCGACTTTGTTTGTTTTTTTTAACCTCCCATAACAATGTTATAGTATATAGTGCCGCACACTATAAAAACGGCAGGGAAACTGAAAACAATTAAGGATTTCTTTATTCCTTCCAACTTTAACCATGTGATTGATGCAGTCAGGTCTGTGGCTGGATATGATGAGGAAACAAGTCAATACAAGACTCCATCCTTGGCCCTCAAACTCGGCCATAGCCTCAGAAAGCTAGCAGATATTCTTGAATGTGACTCAAAAATGGAGCATTGTGTTGATGAACTATTTATTAAAAACCTCCAACGAAGCCGGCTGCTTTTTGAGAAGAGGTGGGACGTCTGTGTTTCTTCTGCTGCCCTACAGACCCTCCGGCAAGCCAAGTGGAACACTCCGGACCTGCTCCCTCTGACTGAGGACGTTAGAAATTAAAGGGAAAAGAAGTCGGAAAGTGCCGGTTCTTTTGACTCCTGAAATGATTGCTTCGATGGAGGTGCTGGTGGAGAACAGAAGGGCCTGTTCCATCTCTGACCATAACCCATACTTCTTTTCCCGCCCGGGCGCAGACACCCACATCAGGGGATCAGACTCCCTACGCCAGGTAGCCAAAGAATGTGGTGCGGTGCATCCAGAGATGCTATCCTCAACCAAACTTAGAAAGCACATAGCTACTATGTCTACAGTTCTCAATATGAAAGAGAATGAGATGGACATACTTGCCAACTTCCTCGGCCATGACATTCGCATCCACAGGCAATATTACAGACTACCAGAGGGGACACTGGAGCTGGCCAAAATCAGCAAAGTGTTGATGGCCATGGAGCAGGGAAGAGTGACGGAATTCGAAGGAAAGAGCCTCGACCAGATACAAATTGAGCCTGAAGGTAATTCTTGATATTATTAAAATATGTATGATTTTTTTCCCCTAAAGGCCACTTGTATTTTTATTTTCTGTGCGACAGGGAGAGCAGTAGAGATCCTCTCACAAACGGACGGGCTAAAAGAAACTTCAAGCGGAGAACCTTCAACCATTCATCCAGATGCACCCCATGGTAGTGGCAGTGCCCCTTCTGGTAAGTGTACCAGGTGGGGGATTACAGCCAGGCTGCTTGGTCCTAACCCTGGGAGTGTATATTGCTAATATATTTTTATTTCTCTCCCTAGAACGTGTAAGAAAGCCATGGTCTGCATCTGAGGTGAAGGCTGTGGAGAAGACCATGACACCTTTCATACAGACTGGAAAAGTCCCTGGGAAGTCTCACTGCCTGGCCTGCATTAATGCCTCACCAGATGACCTTAGACATCGGACATGGAGTGGCATTAAATTCTATGTCAAAAATACAACTGCACTGCATTTCAAAAAAAAATATCAATATTAAAATGTCCTAATCCTTTAAAAGATGTGTCTGTTTTGTATTGACAGTTATGGAATGTTTTGTATTACTTAAAGTAGTCCCTGTATAAAGATCAGTGTAGAGTATATCTAAAGTGACCCCAGTATTGGCAAAAATACGGCAAGATTTTAGGAGTTAAAACCATGGCTGTGGGTCCCATATGGAACGGCCCTGTCTTAGGGACCCACCAGGTAACACAAACGTGTGTGTGTCTGGCCGGTGGTCCCTTCTCTATGTGTGTGTGTGTGTGTGTGTGTGTCTGGCTGGTGGTCCCTTCTCTGTGTGTGTGTGTGTGTGTGTGTCTGGCCGGTGGTCCCTTCTCTGTGTGTGTGTGTGTGTGTGTGTGTGTCTGTCTGGCCGGTGGTCCCTTCTCTATGTGTGTGTGTGTGTGTGTGTGTCTGGCCGGTGGTCCCTTCTCTGTGTGTGTGTGTGTGTGTGTGTGTGTGTGTGTGTGGCCGGTGGTCCCTTCTCTCTGTGTGTGTGTGTGTGTGTGTGTGTGGCCGGTGGTCCCTTCTCTCTCTGTGTGTGTGTGTGTGTGTGTGTGTGGCCGGTGGTCCCTTCTCTCTGTGTGTGTGTGTGTGTGTGTGTGTGTGTGGCTGGTGGTCCCTTCTCTCTGTGTGTGTGTGTGTGTAAGTAAGTAAGTAAGTAAGTAAGTCATTTATATACCGCCTTCTCACTGCACATCGGAGTCTCAAAGCGGTTTACAATTGTTATTTATTTATTTATTTATTTATTTATTTTTTTTTGTGTGTGTGTGTGGCCGGTGGTCCCTTCTCTCTGTGTGTGTGTGTGTGTGTGTGTGGCCGGTGGTCCCTTCTCTCTGTGTGTGTGTGTGTGTGTGTGTGTGGCCGGTGGTCCCTTCTCTCTGTGTGTGTGTGTGTGTGTGTGTGTGGCCGGTGGTCCCTTCTCTCTGTGTGTGTGTGTGTGTGGCCGGTGGTCCCTTCTCTCTCTGTGTGTGTGTGTGTGTGTGTGTGGCCGGTGGTCCCTTCTCTCTGTGTGTGTGTGTGTGTGTGTGTGTATGGCCGGTGGTCCCTTCTCTCTGTGTGTGTGTGTGTGTGTGTCTGTGTGTGTGTGTGTGTGTGTGTGTGTGTGTGTGTGTGTATGGCCGGTGGTCCCTTCTCTGTGAGGACATCATTAGCTCGGTGCACATGTCATTAAGCGAGTGTTTAATATGCAGCTCTCAGACACGGAGCAGCAGCACCTCACACTCCATCATAGTGTCAGGCTGAGTGTGTGCGACTGTGTGACTGTGTGTGTGTATGTCTGTGTTTCTGTGTGTGTGTCTGTGTGTGTGTGTGCGTGTAAGAGAAGGAACATTAGAGCAAAGAGATGTGGGAATATACAACAAAAACAGATCATGTAAAAAGAATGTGTCTAATTTAGAGGTTTATACAGACTTTACCCATTCAACGATATCTGCGTTCTCAAACACGAGGTCCGCGAGCCGATAATGGCCCCCGAAAAGGTATTGTGTGGCCCCTTGTAATACATCGTTTTAAAACCTCTTAGCACCCACGCACCGTTTTTATTTCTTAAATGTTCTGCTGGCAATAGCAGATGTATTTTGAACTTCAAACCCCACAAGCTAACAAAATCAGACTTTTCATTCAAAAGATAAAACATGTAATATGAGCACCAAATAAATCACATCCGTATAAGTTTTTTACCGTTGGTCTTGTGCTGCATGTATAAATTAGACTTCCCCCCATGCTCGTGTTCTCCAACTCGTTAGCTACAAAATGAGACCACAGAGATATGTGAATAAAACAAGCGGCTAACTTTTGTGCATGGCCAGTCTATATTTGTTGTTAAATAGACGGCTAGGGAAGTGTTCTTTTGCCGAATGATTGACATGTCTAAGGAGCCAATAGGGAAAGCCTTCTAGCAATTGGTGGGACATGAGTGACAACCATCACTATAGGGCTGGAAAGTCTCGTCCCAGAAGCACTTCCGGTTCATTGCTCGGATACAAACAAACCGTCAGCTGTTCGAAGAGGCTGTTTAAATGAATGGTGCAAAATGCTCTGCTTTGTTTTCGGCTGTTATCATCAAAGTTTACATGAAGCATGCTCATTTTTTGGGTTTCCCAAAGACCAACTGAAGCTGTGTAAAAAGCTATGCAGTTGTGATAAAACATTTTGTCTGATTTTACAGATGGTTAACTTGAATATGTATTCAAGCTAACTTGTAGCAAATGCTAACCTGTAGTGCGCTGCCGAGCCTTTCATTGTGGCTTGTATTTTAAGATAAGATTAACTTTATTGTTGTCACACAGGATACATTTATTTATTTATTTGAGAGATAAAGGAGGAACATATTAGCACATATTAAATAACATTTAACAAATGTTCAAATATAAACAGAAAACGGACAATCATAATATTAGTAGTAAATGAATAGGTAACCCAACTACATCATGTTATTTTTGGCAGCACAGCAAAAAGGAAAAAGGCCCAATGTGAAGCTGCAGTGAGTGTGAAGTGGAGATGGAGCTGATGAACAGATAGAAAACTGATCATTCATAAACATTGGCTCATAACCAAAGACAGCTGTAAGGGACAACATCAATTTATTTGCATGCAATAGTGTTTCTATATTGTCTTTCTGATGCATAATAGTGGATTAAAAATAAGTTTGAACACAGCCCTGCACCTTTCTCATCTCCCCGTCATATAAACTTCAGCATATGGTCAGTTCACAGCTAATTCCGACCGCTCACTCAGTTTTTCTGTCCCAGAGACGAAATGTGTCCAAAATAACACAGGAAAGTCCTTTAAGGAGGAAGAAGTCGACGATCTCAGCACCATACAAGTGGCACGTGTGGTTTGTTTGTATCCGCGGGTGGAAATCTCGCAAAATCTCGCACTTCCGCTTTCCAGCCCTATTGGAACAATCACCATCAATCAACTGTTACCATGACAACGGACAAACAAACTGGAGAATCTTTTTTAATGCAAATTTCTTGACACTTTTTTTTTGGTCGGCACTAGATCATATACGGAATCGGAACGAAACCGGAAGTAACAATCCTACTTTCAAATTAATTTTAGACTAATTTGTCCTTAAATGGTGACTGGTTAAGTTTTAGGCGTCTGAGTAAGATGGTTAAGTTTAGGGTTAAGGGTGGGTTGGGGTTATTTTATGGGAATGGCTGGTTAAGTTTAGGCATTAATAGGTAGTTTGTTATTTTTACTTCCGCTTCCGTCCCGATTCCGTATATGATCTAGTGCTAACCCTTTTTTTTTTGGCCGTTCTTTCCAGTTGCCATGGCAGTTGGCCATGACCCTAGTGATTGCTATAGTAACGGTTGCCATGGTGTCAGTCGCCATAATGATTGCAATAGCAACAGTTGCCACGGTGACTATTGCCACTATTGCTAATGTGATGGTTTCCATGGCATGACAATCCCTATGGCAACTGTTGCTATGACAATCCCTATGGCAACTGTTACCATGACAACAAACAGACAATCTGGTTTATTTCTTGCAGCTTTGTTTCCAAACATGTTTCTCATTAGATTTGTAATTCAGTAAATATTAAGAATTATAATGTTTTACTGTGTATTACACTCTTTAAGTTGTTGTCGATTCAACCACTTCACAAAACATTCTGAGATCCGGAGTCTCCTGAGCGGATCCCGTCAGTGGACCTCAGGGTCATATAGTTTAGTTTGGATCTGATCTAAACCAAACCTTTTGAGAGAAACCTTTGGAACACTTTGGTTCAACTGTTTTCATTTGATTCGAGCTGTTCTGAACTCTGACTTTGGGTGTGATTTATTGAAGGTGAAGTTGGCTGAATGATGAAATACCAAATACTTTAGCACCATACCCAGACACATGTGTAACTTAACACAAATACAATCATTTAAATTCAATGACGCTCTTTACAGCACAGCTGTGTTTGCAGCCGGTCATTTTCTAATTTGGAAAACAGCTACAGGCAGAAAGCAATTTTACCCTTCAACATTGTTTCAACATATATATACAATTAATTAATATTTCACATTCTAAAACATGAAATGACAAAATAAATAGTCTCGTTTATAAATTCTATTGTCCAAAAACAGTGCATAATATTTCTTCTTTTCGTAGAAAACTTTTGATTAAAGACATTTTCTGCATTATCAGAACATAACTGCCTTGGTTTGATGGAGTCAATAGGACTCCCTGTGGTCCCTGTGGTCCCCAAACCAGACTCCCTCTGGTCCCTGTGGTCCCCAAACCAGACTCCCTCTGGTCCCTGTGGTCCCCAAACCAGACTCCCTTTGGTCCTTGTGGTCCCCAAACCAGACTCCCTTTGGTTCCTGTGGTCCCCAAACCAGACTCCCTCTGGTCCCTGTGGTCCCCAAACCAGACTCCCTCTGGTCCCTGTGGTGACTTTAAAAACATAACACATGATGTGTTTCTTGTTGCTGTTGTTTCAAAGTAATGAGTTACAACAATATTACTGTCTCTGTAAAGTATTACACTACTGCAATACTTTGAAGTTACTTTCCCCAAATATATAAACACAAACTATATGTATGATGCTGTAGTGTGAGGTTGATAGAGGTTGATTGATAAAAACAGGTCTTGGGCTGAGAGCTGATTGGCTGGGTGAGGGTGGTCCTCTGGTTGATCTGAAGATGGGGCCGAGTGAAACTAGTGATAGAATCTGTTTTTAGACCGAGAAACTAGTGACATGGATTAGTTTTTTTTTTTTTGGTTGTAAATGTAGGTCCCCCAGCTTTAAATACTACCCACCTCTACCACCAGGGGGCACAAGGCATCCTCCTAGACATTGGACCCAAACCCTCCACATCTCTTTTTTTTTTTTTTTTTTTTTTTATTACATGACAAAAACAGAAACAAAGATATTTACAATATATACAGAAATTGATGACATTCATGATAAAGAGAAAGGAAGTGAGGTATTATATAAAATTAAATGACTTTATAGAGAGGTTAGATTGAAAGAAAGGGCGCTAAAGGGAGACGATCATCTAGAGTTGATGTGTTATGGGTTCTAATAATTTGACTGTGGAGTTGGTTTTTTTGCTGTTTATTAGGGTTATAGACTTAATGTAGCTCTTGATTTCGAGAGTGACTGCTTGGGAGGATGGATTGGTTTTACTGTATTTGCATCTATGTATGTGCTGTTTGCCAAATAAAATGAATATGTTGGTGATTCTTTCGATTTTATTGTTTTGGTGAGAAAAGTGGGTGATAATGTTTCTGTCACAGATAGTTATGGAGATATTTAGTCTTTGGGAGAGGTATTGACTGATCTCTTTCAAGAAAAGCGTGATGAGTGGGCATGAGTAGAATAAGTGTTGAATAAATTCTGGAACTGTATTGCAAAAGGAGCAATTTGGATCTATGTTCATGAATTTTGAGACTCCACATCTCAGGTCTCCAAACCTCACATCCACAAACGTCACTCACGCTAAGTCCCGCCCCTCTCCTTTCACTCCCTCTCCCCTTCTGGGCGATCAAACAAGCTCCGCCTCCCTCTCGCTCGACCATCTCCACCGTGCTCCCATTGGCCGCCACCCTCCATCCCTGCATCCCCATTGGCTCTCTCTCTCCCCCCTCTATCGACCAATCAGAGAGCGGCCTATCAATCATGAGTGACAGCAGAGAGAGGGGCGGGGGATACAAGCTGTTTACCTCCAGATCCCTGTGCTTTTGTGTGTGTGTGTGTGTCAGTGTGTGTGTC